>JAUMGZ010177362.1:0-14334 GCA_032359645.1 Pododesmus macrochisma | reverse complement strand
CTAAACAATTGGCGTTCCTCAGATCTTCCTAGCGACATCCCGGGAGCAATAGGCAGATCTAGTTTTAGTCAGATTGTAACTACACGGACCTTAACCCCTGTGGTTCAGAGGTACCTACACGGACCTAACTACTGTGGTTCAGAAGTAACTATACGGACCGTAACCCCGGTGGTTCAGATGTAACTACACGGACCGTAACCCCTGTGGTTCAGATGTAACTAAACGGACCCTAACCCCTGTGGTTCAGAGGTAACTACACGGACCTAACTACTGTGGTTCAGATGTTACTACACGGACCTTAACCCCGATGGTTCAGAGGATACTAAACGGACCCTTACCCCTTTGGTTCAGAGGTAACTAAACGGACCCTAACCCCTGTGGTTCAGATGTAAATACACGGACAGTAACCCCGGTGGTTCAGATGTTACTACACGGACCTTAACCCCGGTGGTTCAGAGGTAACTAAACGGACCCTAACCCCTGTGGTTCAGAGGTAACTACATTGACCATAACCACTGTGGTTCAGATGTAACTACACGGACCGTAACCCCTGTGGTTCAGATGTTACTACACGGACCTTAACCCCGGTGGTTCAGAGGAAACTAAACGAACCCTAACCCCGGTGGTTCAGAGGTACTTAAACGGACCCTAACCCCTGTTTATCAGATGTAACTAAACTGACCTTAACCCCTGTGGTTCAGAGGTAGCTACACGTACCTTAACCCCTCTGGGTCAGAGGTAGGTACACGTACCATAACCCCGGTGGTTCAGAGGTTACTACACGGACCGTAACCCCGGTGGTTTAGAGGTAATTACACGGACCCTAACCCCTGTGGTTCAGATGTAACTAAACGGACCCTAACCCCTGTGGTTCAGAGATAACTACACGGTCCTTAACCCCTGTGGTTCAAAGGTAACTACACGGACCCTTACCCCGGTGGTTCAGAGGTTACTACACGGACCGTAACCCCGGTGGTTCAGAAGTAACTACACGGACCGAAACCCCGCTGGTTCAGATGTAACTACACGGACCCTTACCCCATTGGTTCAGAGGTAACTACACGGACCCTAACCCCAGTGGTTCAGAAGTAACTACACGGACCGTAACCCATGTGGTTTAAAGGTAACTACACGGACCCTAACCCCTGTGGTTCAGAAGTAACTACACGGACCCTTACCCCTGTGGTTCAGAGGTAACTACACGGGCCCTAACCCCTGCGGTTCAGAGGTAACTACTCGGACCCTAACCCCGGTGGTTCAGAGGTAACTACACGGACACTAACCCCGGTGGTTCACATGTAATTACACGGACACTAACCCCTGTTGTTCTTGGTACATCAATCTTCCCGTTTCTAATCAAGTGTCATTTTACACATCGATTTTAATTATAACGGACAGTCTATATTTAACATTTGTCTAACTGGTATTTGATCTGATCTGTGTTGTCTTTGACTTCATTGGTACTTGGCACAAAGTGTTGTCTTTTTAGAAGGCTAATCAAAATAATTAAGTACTAAATTATTACTTTATTTGTAGATATAAGCTTTGTTATGGTCGGAGTATTCTTTTAAAGTTTGTCTACCTGGTTTGTTATTATTAACATGTTTATCTAAGTAATCAATAACAATAAAACACATATTTTTATATTTCTTATATGTAACTTTTATTGATCCGACTTGTCTTTAATATTGGTCCGACTTGTCTTTGATAATGGTCCGACTTGTCTTTGATCTGGTCCGAGTATTCTTGGTCCGAGTTGGCTTTGGTCTGAGTTGTCCTGATTCCACTCGGCAAGTATCGAAGATTTCCGTTAGTTTCCTTATAAGGTCAACGGATATTTCGTTAAACATGTAGAGTCTACTGTAAATGTGAATAATTAAACGCAGACATGTAAGATGTAGATTCGACTTTTGTAAATGTGTAATGTGTAAGCGTGTACGTGTAGAGGATCGTCTGTTAAATTTCACACATACAAATTCTTAAGTGTAAAATGTACACCTTAAATTGTTAAGTTACAATTCTCAAATGTACACATTACAACGTGAAGATTGACATGTTCACATTTTATGTTCTCAAATGTACACGTTACAAAGTGAAGATTGACACATTACAACATGAAGATTGACACGTTTACATGCCTGGATATTTGACTACGATTACCCTTCATAGAAAATATAGATAAAACTCTTATGCAAGTATAGATGTGTTCCAAATATATATATATATATATATTATTACATTGTAAAGGGGAAACGGAAATTTCATCTGACATATATTATACTGAACACACAGTCGGTGCATCCCACGTCTGCTAGAGCACGGTTTATCTATGGCAATAAGCTTCGATAAAATGAACAGCTCTAACAATTCGATTCTTGTCGATGTACATGAGTGGAACTTCTTGTTGTCGAAATCTTTAATCTTTAATGACGCAATTCTTGGACTATATATTTTACTTGGTGTTACTGGGAATGCAGTGGTCATTTACATCTATGGAGTTCAGATGAAAGTTCGAGTTGATGATCGCTTCTTTATCTTAGTTTTAGGGATACTGGATATGATTGTCTGTGTTTTGAATACTTCATTTGCTTTGTGGAGGACAGTTGCACCTGTAGCCTCGGAAGGAAATACCATCTGCAAAGTGTCTTGGTTCGTAACGCGAACTTTCAGTACATCGTCTGGATTGTTGATATTGGTCATTGCTTTTCAAAGATACCTGAAGATTTGTAGACCCTTTGGACCGCAAATGACTGCTGGTTGGAAGAAAATAGCATTTATATTGATATTTATTATATCAGTATTAATTCATATCCCATTACTGATATTTTACGGAGAAATTAAAATAACTTATATAGGTTCCTCCAATATAACAGGAAGAAGATGTGGTTTACGCTACGAAGAAAGTGAATTACTGACTAACTCGGAAAATGCGTACTTCTATTTCATGTTCACTTCCGCTGGTGTCACGCTTATTGGTATCACGGCTTTGTATACTCTTTCCGGGAAGGTAATTTATACACAAATGAAAAAGAGAGTTCGCCGTCGTCGTTCCTTGCAGACAACGTTTCCACAAGGACAATCAACGACTTCAGATACGTGCAAAGGAAATACAACTTTAAATTCTTCACGAAAAGCCAGTGTAGTACACGATAAAACAGTAACAGCTTTGAAAGAAAGAACGAAGTCTCAGAGAAGAAGGCAAGAATTGTGGGAGAAACACAAATTGTCTCTCATGTTCATGATCATTGCAGCTGTCTGTGTATTAACGTACATTCCATCGTTAGTTGCAAACATTTTGGTGAATGTAGATTCAGCGGAATTCTGGTCAAATTACTCTGAAAGCAAGAGATGTTTTGTTCTCTTCCTGTTCCAGATTTATATATTGAATCACGTGGTCAATCCGTTCATTTATGGTTTATTTGATAGGACATTTAGGAAAGAGGTTCTTAAACATTTTTGTGCAAGATGTCTTTGATTTCAGAAATGCGACCCCATTTAAATTCGAGATTTGTTGTTCGATTTTGTTACTTCACAATGGAGCTATGGTGCATATAAACACAATTTAACGTTCTATATTATTTCCTTCAATGATCTTCAATTTGGCTGAAGCACCGTACATATATGTTGCTGATTTTCTTGCTCGATGTGATCTCAAAATACAAATACAAAATTTTGTTTCAGTTCTTAATCAGATAAAGTTATGCATTTTTTAACTTTATTTCCACATGTTGGTGATAAATAAAAGAGTTCTCCTAATGTTATTACAGTGAGCATTGTGTGACTGTTTATTTGATCCATTTGGACTGTGTTTTACCTTCTCCTGAGTGTCGTGCATTCATCTATATAATAAGGATCTCATATTAGTTCAACCTTTATTATTGTTTGTTGTTTTCTTCATTATCGAATTACTAATGGGCATTTCCGCCAACGTGACCACGAGGGAATTGGTTAAAAGAGTTGACATGTGTCCTGTGTGTTAACTGTTGTGGTTGGTTTCCAATCTAAAAATGGTCTGAAACGTTTGGTTACAATTCTAAAATGCACATGCATTAAACCGAGCCATATAGTATATTTAAACAGTGTTTGTTCACCAATAACGGCTCGGTCTATATTGAAAAAAGGTCTAAGTGTATTCTCATTTTACAAAGTCAATCATACTAACGGGTACGTACATATAAAGACCGTCTTTGTTCACACATGCAAAGCACAGTCATTTATAAAGAAAATATCTATACTTTGATTAGAGTTTTATGCAGTTCGACTCTTTATAAACTTTAGGCATATTTACATAGGTTATATAGAATGTGCATTACATCTATAGCAATGATGACAAACATTAGAGATAATTAGGGGTTAACTATTATTCTTCTTAAATTCAAATAAATATGATGTCTCCAAATAGTATGCAACCTCAAAATAAAGAAATGTTTTTGTACTTTTGAGAAATTAAGACTAATGTTAATGTGTTCTAGAATAAAAATGCCATAAGTAAGAAAGGTAACTTATACGGAAACGTTTAAAATGCCATAAGTAAGAAAGGTAACTTATACGGAAACGTTTAAAATGCCATAAGTAATAAAGGTAACTTATACGGAAACGTTTACAATGCCATAAATAAGAAAGGTAACTTATACGGAAACGTTTTAGAGTGCAAAGTTCATAAGTTGGAATCTTGTACAGAAAGCACATGTCTCAAAATATTTGAAAATATATTAAAGTCCTATTTCTTTTTAAATGTTTTGTTTTGGTGAATATAAGAATTCAATACATTTTCATCGTATCATCAAACAGTTTTGTTTAATTGCTATTTTATGTTAATATCATTCCAATAAATTCGTATTTGTTTGACTGTTGTTTTTTCGTTGTTCTTTTCGCGACTTTCGAGTTTATTATACTATTTTATGAAAACTAAGTCAGTTTGCATGTGCTCTAGTTGCACATTGTATCACAATTCTCTCAATTTATAAATCAACCATTAACTTCATAGTATTGTTGGGGTGTAGTTTGTGTCCTTTAAAACAAACGGGAGTTTAGCCCCCTTGACTTAATAGCTTTGATTTAACGAGGTATTGTCTATTCTAAATTCATTTCCCTCTCGAGTCCGTTGATGACGGTTGATTTGGAAAATGGCTTCCAGTCAAGGGCGAGATCAACTCACCCATTTGGTAGGTTTGACGTCATTTGTAGATGCTCTCGACTTCTCACCTACGGCTTTAGAATATCGTCTTGGTTTTTCGAATTTACTATGTTGCTAGTTCATTCTGGTGGTGACTTTTTGAAGGAGCTGTTGGGCCAGAGTTTTTTTATGTGTTGGTTAACGGATTATTTATATAAAAATGTCCAATGGGTGGTCGAATAAAAATAAAAATAATTTGCAATTCTCAATTTTGAAGCATCGCGGCGGGTGACACATGTGTAGCAGGAAACGTTTACCATATCACGTTAAATACTGCTTCTATTCCCATCCTGTTAATGGTTTTTAGTCCATCTGAACCGAAGGTTTCATACAAATCCCGTCTGTCCGTCGTTAACTTTTGCTTTAAACGACATCTCCTCTGAATCCACTGGGTAGATTTCAACCAAATTTGGCAGGAAGCATCCTTAGGGAAAGGGGATTCAAGATTATACAAATGAGGTCTCAGACCTCAAGAGGACAGTTGGACGGGGCAAAACAGGGGTAAAGTTGACAGTATGCTTTTAAACGACATCTCCTCTGAAACCACTAAGCAGATTTCAACAAAATCTGACATGAAGCATCCTATTGGGGTAGGGGATTCAAGATAATACAAATGAAGTCTCTGACACCCCAGGGAACAGATAGGCGGGGCCAAAAGGGGTAAATTAGATAGACGTCTCTCTTAAACTAATGGGCAGATTTCAACCAGATGGACGTTAAAGCCCAATGGGCATCTTGTTTTCTATTGCTCATTCATCACTATCTAAGTGACATATCTTATGGTGACACATGCTTCTCTTTTATTAGTGGAAAGGGTTGCCATACACCGGAATGACACGGAAGCATCGCGGCGGGTGACACATGTGTAGCAGGAAACGTTTACCATATCGCGTTCAATACTGCTTATATTCCCATTCTGTTAATGGTTTTTAGTCCATCTGGACCGAAGGTAAAAGGTGGACTTTTTTCATACAAATCCCCTCCGTCCGTCCGTCGTTAATTTTTGTTTTAAACTACATCTCCTCTGAATCCACAGTTGGGCGGGACCAAAAGGGGTATATTTGACAGTATGTTTTTAATCGACATCTCCTCTGAAACTACTGGGTGGATTCCAACCAAATATGACAGGAAGCATCCTTAGGGAAAGGGGATTCAAGATTGTACAAATAAAGTCTCTGACACCTCAGGGGACAGATAAGCGGGGCCAAAAGGGGTTAATTTGACAGTATGCTTTTAAACGACATCTCCTCTGAAACAACTTGGCAGATTTCAACAAAATCTGACAGGAAGCATCCTGAGGTAAAGGGGATTCAAAATTGTACAAACGAAGTCTTTGACAAACCAGCGGACAGATTGGCAGGGCCAAAAGGGGTAAATTTGACAGTATGCCTTTTAACGACATCTCAATTTAAACCACTAGGCAGATTTCTTCCAAATCTGGCAGGAAGCATCCATAGGGGAAGGGGATTCAAGATTTAACAAACGAAGTCTCTGACATCCCAGGGGACAGATGGGTGGGGCTAAAAGGGGTAAATATGACAGTATGCTTTTAAACGACATCTCCTCTGAAACAACTAGGCAGATTTCAACTATATAAGGCAGGAAGCATCCTTAAGGGAAGGGGATTCACGATTGTACAAATAAAGTTTTTGTAAGCCCAGGGGACAGTTCGGCGGGACCAAAAGGCGTAATTTTGACAGTATGCTTTAAAACGACATCTCATCTGAAACTACTAGGCAGATTTCAACCAAATGGGGCAGGAAGCATCCTTGGGGAATGAGATTCAAGCTTTTGCAAATGAGGACTTTGACAACCCAGGGGACAGATGGGCAGGGCAAAAGGGGTCAATTTGACAGTATGCCTTTAAACGACATCTCATCTGAAACCACTAGGCAGATTTCAACCAAACCTGACAGGAAGCATCCTTAGTGAAAGGTGATTCAAGATTATACAAATGAAGTCCCTTACACCCCAGGGGGCAGATTGGCGGGCCAATTAGGGTAATTTTGATAGTAGGCCTTTAAACAGCGTCTCCTCTGAAACAACTGGGTAATTTTCAACCAGATGGACATTAAGGCTTAATAGGCCACTTGATTACATTGCTCTTTCATCACTACCTAAATGACATGTTTTGGCTTCTTCCTCTTATAAATATCATATTTATCGGAGGCATGATTCAGGTTGCATTTTTGTATTTGTAATCTTATGGTGACACATGCTTCTTTTTTAACAGTGGAAAGGGCTGTCATACACCGGAATGACACGGAAGCATCGCTGCGGGTGACACATGTGAAGCAGGAAACGCTTACCATATCGCGTTCAATACTGCTTCTGTGCCCATCCTGTTAATGGTTTATAGTCCATCTGGACCGAAGGGCTAAGGTGGACTTTTCTCATACAAATCCCGTCCGGCCATCCGTCGTTAATGTTTGCTTTAAACGACATCTCCTCTGAATCAACTGGGCAGATTTCAACCAAATTTGGCATGAAGCATACTTAGGGGAAGGGGATTCAAGATTGTACAAATAAGTCTCTGACCTCCAGGGGACTGTTTGGCGGGACCAAAAGTGGTAACTTTGACAGTATGCTTTAAACGACATCTCCTCTGAAACCACTGGGCATATTTCAACCAAATCTGGCAGGAGGCATCCTAAGGGGAAGGGGATTCAAGATTTCATAAAATGAAGTCTTTTACATTCCAGGGGGCAGATGGATAGGGCCAAAAGGGGATTCAAGATTTTTCAAATGAAGTTTCTGACATCCCAGGGGACAGATGGGTGGGGCTAAAAGAGGAACATTTGATAGAATGCTTTTAAACGACATCTACCTTGAAACTACTAGGCAGATTTCAACCAAATCTGGCAGGAGGCATCTTAAGGGGACGGGGATTCAAGATTTCATAACATGAAGTCTCTTACATTTCAGGGGGCAGATGGGTAGGGCCAAAAGGGATTTCAAGTTTATACAAATGAAGTCTCTGACACCCCAGGGGACAGATGGCCGGGGCCAAAATGGGTAAATTTGATAGAATGCCTTTAAACGACATCTCCTCGGAAACTACTGGGTAGATTTCAAACAAATCTGGCAGGAATCATCCTTATGGAACGGGGATTCACACTTATACAAATGAAGTCTCTTGCATCCCAGGGGACAGATAGGTGGGGACAAAAGGGCAGATTTGACAATATGCCTTTAAACGACATCTCATCTGAAACCACTAGTCAGATTGCAACCAAATCTGGCAGGAGGCATCCTTAGGAGAAGGGTAACCAAAATTGTACAAATGATGTCTCTGACAACCTAGGGGACACATGGGTAGGGCAAAAAGGGAATTCAAGTTTATACAAGTTAAGTATCTGACACCCCAGGGGACAGATGGGCAGGCCAAAAGGGGTTAGTTTGATAGTATGCCTTCAAAACGACGTCTCCTCTGAAACTACTGGGTAGATTTCAACCAGATGGACGTTAAGGCCCAATGGGCCTCTTGTTTTCCATTGCCTTTTCATCACTATCCAAGTGACATATCTTATGGTGACATATACATTTTTTTAACAGTCGAAAGGGTTGCCATTCACCGGAATGACACGGAAGCATCGTGGCGGGTGACACATGTGTAGCAGGAAACGCTAACCATATCGCGAGCACCTAGTTTCCCTTCTAGTTTTTTTAATAGAAGTTCGTGATGTTTCCATTTTAGTTAATAAATGTATATTTGGTTCACCATTCTGTGTGCGTCCAATGTTTTCTTATTGTTTGCCAATGTCCATGGACTTACGGCCTAGAATATCGTCTTGATCTTTCGATTTACTATTTTACCATATCGCGAGTACCTGGTTTCCATTTTAGTGGTTTTTCGTCCATCTGGACCAAAGGTCCAAAGTGGACTTTTGTCATACAAATCCCGACCGTCGTCTTTCGTCCGTCGTCCGTCCGTCCGCTGTCCGTTGTCCGTCGTAAACATTTAACATTTCCGACTTCTTCTCCTAAACCACTGGACCAATATCATCCAAAGGAAGTATCCATAGGACAAGGGGATTCAGATTTGTTCAAATGAACAGGGAGTGCCAAAAGAGGACCGAGAGGGGGGAAATTTGTCAAAATTTCAAAACTCTTCTTGTTATGAAAAAGAAGGCCTAGAGCTTAATGTTTTGGTATGTAGTAACTTTAGGGCATGGAGAACCAAGTTTGTTCAAGGCGTGGCTCTTGGGTCAAAAATGGGCTACGCGTTTTGGGAAGAAAGTTCAACACTATAGCAAATATGTTAACTTTTCAAATTTTCGACTTCTTGTCAAAAACTACTGGACTTATTTCATCCAAACTTGGTAGAAGTAATTGCTGGGGTAGTGAGTTCAGATTTGTTCAAATGAAGGGACTCAGGCCCTAGGGGGCGCCACCTTGTTGCCAAAATGGGGGCAATTTTATAATTTTTCAAAAATCTTTTCCTAATAAACTAGAAGGCCTAGAGTTCAATGTATTGGTAGGTAGCAACTTTAGAGCATGGAGAACCAAGTTTGTACAAGGCTTGATCCTGGGGTCAAAAATAGGTTACGCGTTCTGGGGTCAAAGTTCAACACTATAGCAAATAGTTAACTATTCTCATTTTTGACTTCGGGTCTAATTTCATCCAATCTTAGTAGAAGTCATCCGTGGCGGAAGGGAATTCTGATTTATTCAAATGAAGGGGCTCAGCCCTCAGGGGGTGCCTCTATAAGGGGCCAAAGGGGGAAAATTTGACAAAATTTCAAAAATCTTCTTTAATTAACTAGAAGGCCTAGTGCATCATGGTTTGGTATATATTTAATTTTAGAGCTTGGAGAAATACGTTTACTATTTACTTTAATAGGCCTTTTTAAACCAGTTCGACGTTAAGGTCCAATGGACCTCTTGTTTTTAATATTAGTTCCTGATGTTTCCCCTTTTTAGTATTAAAAGTATTTTCTGTGCGAGTCCATGTCATTCCGGTGTATGGCAACCCTTTCCATTGTTAAAAAAGAAGCATATGTTGCCATATGATATGTCACTAAGAAAGTGATAAAAGAGCAATGGAAAACAAGAGACCCAACGGGCCTTAACGTCCATCTAGTTGAAATCTGCCCAGAATTTAAGAGGAGATGTCGTTTAAAGGGCATACTGTCAAATTCACCCCCTATTGGCCCCGCCCATCTGTCCCCTGGGATGTCAGAGACTTTATTTGTATAATATTGAAACCCCTTCCCCTAAGGATACTCCCTGACAGATTTTGTTGAAATCTGCCCAGTGGTTTCAGACCAGATGTCGTTTAAAGGCATACTGTCACATTTACCCCTTTTTTGCCTTTCCCATCTTTCCCCTGAGGTGTCAGAGACTTCATCTGTACAATCTTGAATTCCCTTTCCCTAAGGCCATACAAAAAACGCATAAGTTTTCAGGCCAATTTTTTAAAATTTGGTTGAGGGAGGGAGGCTTTTTTTATTATTATTTTTGAAATTCGGACGAAATTTTTTCAGATGAACGTTTAATAATATTATTAATTAGTTAATTAATTCAAACAAAAAGTACAGAACTTACAGATATAGACTGTCTTATTTGATTTTTAAATGGTGCATGGCCAGTTGCTGCTGTAGTACACGTGACAACTTGATGTTTTTTAAATACTCTCGAAAAAATCGAGAACGCGAAGGGTATTTTAGGTATGCGGCGGGGTACGAGAACCTAGCATATTTGGCCTAAGGATGCTTCCTGCCAAATTCGATTGAAATCTGCCCACTGGATTCAGAGGAGATGCCGTTTAAAGCAAAAGTAAACGACGGACGGCCGTTTTTACCTTTTTTCTTGGTTTGTCTTCAATAATTTTGAAGATATGACTTGACGTATGTTGATGTTAAACATATAAAGCTGTATTATTTGTCACCGAACTGATAAAATACAGACTTAATATTAACATCTGTACATTCATATCGATTTGTCTGCGGTATGATAGTATACTGAGCATCTCTCTACAATAAAATAAACTTAGAACTACAGAAGTTTCAACTATAACTCACAAGTACCGTCCTGTTTTGACATTTTATTAACTCTATCGATAACGGTCCTTCCTTTTTCTACAGACTTAAACAATGACGTTTGTTTACAATGCTTTGTGGTAACATGCATCACTAGCTATTTTCATCATTATACTAACATTGGTTTGATGGAACGCCCTTAGGCAGTTGGTGACATAAGTGAATGTCATGTATGTCTTGATTTATGTGTACAATTTAATTTGTTTAATGTCGTTATGACGTAGGGGCAGTTAATTATTAATCACGAGGGATGCGTGTGTAGGATAATCTGATATGAAATATAGATAACTTAAGACATAATATTGGATAGAGTATATAGATACAAACCAATGTCCACGTTTACTTAAGACATAATATAGTATAAAGTATGACACGAGTCTGTTATGATCAGGATGTATATTCATTGTGTTTCCTCCTCTATTGTTATACACGAGTACATATGTGGTGTATTATATTCACCAGCTCGTGTCGTTTCCCTGATTCGTTTTAAACCATGCATACTTTGCATAACTGCACTCAAGAGCTTTTCTTAGAACAAAAAAAAAACAACGCACAGGAGTGTGAACTCAGTGGGAAGGATGGATTCTAACAGGAGTGAGCATATTAATGGAAGCAACATTGAAGACTGGAATACACAACTTGCTTACTCGTTCATCCCTCTTGATGTGATTTTAGGATTTTATTTCATCTTTGGGGTCTTTGGAAATTTATTAGTGCTTTATGTATATAGTGCTAAGATGAAAGTCAAAATGGACGACCGGTTCTTCATACAAACTCTAGCCACCGCTGACATATTGGTTTGTTTGGTCGCACCTACGTTTTGTTTAACCAGAAATATACTACCTTTAACTTTTAACTATGGACAGATAGTTTGTACGTTGGGATGGTTTGTGAGTAAAGTATTGAACGCTGTATCTGTAATGTTGATTCTGCTTATTGGCGTACAACGGTACTTGAAGATATGTCGACCATTTGGACGTCAGATGGACAAAAGACATAATAAAGTGGCGGTAGTGACGATAATAATTATGTGTCTTATTTCACATGCTCCTATATTTATTTTCTACGGAGAAATTCCGATACATCTTAGCTTAGCGTTGAGAGGTTCACACTGCGGAAGAATACAAGACGGGAGTCCAAACTTTCAGCTGTTAAGTTATACATTTCTCGTTGTTGTGTTCTGTATAGCTATAGTGTGCTTGATAGTCATATCGCTCTTGTATACTTTGACATGGAAACGTATAACTGGTCGCTTGAAACGTAAGGAAAGTAGATTATCCTCAACTTTCAAGTCCCATGAAACTCAAACTAAAACAACGATGTCTGATGTTAGAGAGGATTCCACAAAGAGTGCATGTGATTCCATGGTCTCTGTGATGAATTCACAGGGAATCGATAACATGGCAACTCTCCAGAGATCACCCAAACACAGAAAATCGTCCAAAACAAAACACAAATATACAATCATGTTTATACTGATATCAGGAATATGTATTGTTTCGTATACGCCTACTCTCATAGTTAACATCAGTGTAGAAATGGACAGCACAGAGTTCTGGACTAGCTACCACCCGAGTCTGAGAGTGGTTTGTTTATTTCTCTTTCAAATGTATTTGATCAATCATGTGGCAAACCCATTCATATATGGATTTTTCGACAGTGTGTTTAGGGAGGAAGTTAAACAGATGTTTTCATCTAAGAAGTGATACAATGCACTCAATGAGACTGGCAAGTTCAATGTTAATCCAGTTATTTCTAGCACAAACACAGATAAACTGCTTCAGTTAACATATGAGAAATAACTTTAAACTTGTATCGGCTTATGCGTTAGTAATGTTTTAAAATGTCTATATGTCAAATGAATAATATCAAGAGGGGATGCATGTCATATAATAATATACTTTTAACATAATACATAAATTCTATTTATCATCAATTTTCTTAAATACATTTCTTACAATTCTATTAATTGATAATAAAATAAAAGAAACCAGAATATCACAAAATAAGATTTTGTCTACATTTCTTTGATATAAGTATCTTCTAATTTTATTATAAGTACTCAAAGACATTTTTGCCACAAGTGAAATTTACCAATGCAAAAGATGAACCATGGTATTTAAAATGTGATTATTCAACGGAAACGGCTCTGTCCATATCGACAAGGTATTATATAACGAATAATATGTGCTTTTTGTCGGTAACGGCTCTGTCCATATCTACAAAGTATTATATAACACATTAACTGTGCTTATTCACCGGTAACGACTCTGTCCATATCGACAAAGTATTACATAACACATTAACTGAGCTTTTTCAGCGGTAACGACTCTGTTCATATCGACAAGGTATTATATAATCAATTTACTGTGCTTATTCACCGGTTACGACTCTGTTCATATCGACAAAGTATTACATACTCCATTAACTGTGCTTATTCACCGGTAACGGCTCTGTCCATATCGACAAAGTATTATATATCCCATAAACTGTGCTTATTCACCGGTAACGACTCTGTCCATATCGACAAGGTATTACATAACACATTAACTGAGGTTTTTCAGCGGTAACGACTCTGTCCATATCAACAAGGTATTATATACTCCATTAACTGTGCTTATTCACCGGTAACGACTCTGTCCATATCGACAAGATATTATATAACCCATTAACTGTGCTTATTCACCGGTAACGACTCTGTCCATATCGACAAAGTATAACATAACCAAATAACTGAGCTTTTTCAGCGGTTACGACTCTGTCCATATCGACAAGGTATTTCATAACCCATTGACTGTGCTTATTCACCAGTAACGGCTCTGTCCATATCGACAAAGTATTACATACTCCATTAACTGTGCTTAGTCATCGATGAAGGCTCTGTTTCTTCCATTTTATACATTAGACCTTACTGATCACGATGATGCTTGAAATGTGTCAATATCTTCACAAATAAACTTTTAACGATAGTTCAAATACAAGGTTTTTAGGTCACCTGAACTATGTTCATGGTGACCTATTGCCATAGCCTTTTGTCCGTCGTCGTCCGTCGTCCGTCGTGCGTAAACTTTTCCTTGTGAACACGATAACTTCCGTAAATGTTAACCGAGTTTGATG
>JAUMGZ010177351.1:0-14334 GCA_032359645.1 Pododesmus macrochisma | reverse complement strand
GGATGTTTCTCAAAGACGACAAGTCCCATCCTTATGAAACTTGACATGAGTATTGCTGTGGGTCTCTAGATGTGCAAAACACATGTAATATCGCGATAACTAAACATGTGATCAAACGGTGGCCTCTGATTGGTCAACATTAGATATTGTCCAGTTCGTTTCGATATTGTTCAATTGTATTTAAATTTAAAATAGAGGTGCATTACAAGACTGTCAACATAACATGACCTCTTATTGGTCAAAATTTAAATATTGTACGATTTCTTTCAAATTCGGTATATAAGTGTAATACAGATCTGCAAATTGCAGCTAATTTCCATCCTTGTTTGGGGAACATTCCTGTAACGGCCCCTGTTACGATAAACACTCGTTATTATTGTTCTCGGTCACTTTTTGTCCGGAACTTTTCTCATTAAATCTTTGCCATTATTTCACAAAACTATCATGGGTGACTAAGGGCCACGAAAAATTGACACAATAAGGTTGGCCTGTTGGCCTCTGATTGGTCAAACTTTAAGCATTGTACAATTTCAATGAAATTTGGTATAAACGGGAATTTCGGTACCTCGAACATAATGGTAGGTATTTCGAAGTTATTGGTTACCATGGTTACCGAGTTGTGGCCTATGATTGGTCGCAACTTAAAATGTATGGGTACTTGACTACTGCAAACTTATTGGTAAGTTTTCTTAAAGCATAGGTTGGCACGGTACACAAAAAGTAGTCTCTTGAGCAAAATTATTATCTGACAATTGGTTAGAAGAGAGTATTAGTTTTGTGTTATATATTGAAAGCAGGAATATTTGCTTTGTTCATATCGACCTGCCTACACAATGGAGTATCTATAAATGACAGTAAGAGAGAGAGGGTGCGATATTTCAAAAACTTCGAGAATGCCATTAATAAACAACATCGTCGTTCACGAAAGTGAAATTTTACATCTTCTGTAAAAAAAAATGTAATGTTGGAAATTTATCAGATTGATGGGAAATTTACAATATTGAACACACCAAAAAGAAATTGGATCGTTAGAACAAAAATATGTATATTCTATTTATTGTGGTATAATGTCTTTTTCTTTGTGGGACTTGTATTTTTTATTTGCATCTATGTACTTTGATCTCTAAAAATCGTATGCAGTGAATCAGACAGCAATTTTTTTTGGGGTGAATAATTAAACATGTTGAGGGAACCATAGAGGAATGAAGCAAAATATACTAGTGCAAATTGTATCGCGGCGCTTTACAGGATGTACTCAAACGAGAAAACAAAAGTCATGATGAAACCGAATTGAGGAGGGTACAAAACTTATCAGGTTGGGTTGTAAGTTGAATACACAATTTCCCATTACATCTTTAAACCAGCTTCTTTAGAAATTAGACAGTGTCTAACTATTGACCAAACAAAGGTATAGTAGCGATTTAAGATTTAACAGAAGATACTAAGTTTAGTCAAATCGGCGGCTTCCGTTCGGTTGCTACGGCATCAAATCTTATGTTCGCAGTACCCTATTACACCTGAAACCCTATGCATAAAAGGCAATCGGTTTTATATTAATTGGCAGTGTCTTAATATACCTGTATATCAAATTTAATAAAATCGCACAATATTAAAAACTTCAACCAATCGGAGAACTTAGTTCGGTTGGTATGGCAATCAATCATATGTGGTCGTGTTTGCAGTCTCTAAATAAACCTGTAAGCAATAAACACCCATGAACTACGTTATGAATAACATTGAACTGATATACGGAGACACTTTGTCTAAAATTCGTTAAATTTTGTTTAAAGTAAAAAATACACAAAAACAGCTAGATTTCATGAGAAGAATTTTAAAACAGTTGCCTCTGACATATTTCAGGTAACTGTAGATGTCCATTGATCAGCATGTACATTTCAAGAAAATCTTAACGAGGTATAGGTAGACTTTGACCTTAATTTTTTAGCCTCAATTTTTGGTCAATGAAGTTCTTTCCCCTGACCTTCCCTCAGTTTAAATATGAAGACCATAGGTGAATACAGGAAGCAGAAATAAAAGCATGAGTATGGTTTAACCTCTTTGACCTTAAACGTTGACTTTAGTATCAATGTCAATAAAAGGCCTTTCAAAGACCTGTCATCACTTTTTATATGAAGACTCTAGGTTATTACTGTAAGAAATTACCGGGAAAAATATGCTTTCACCAATTTGCCGTTTACTTTGGCCTAAATATCAAGGTAAATAAAACGACTCCCTTATATTTCATATAAAACTATACGAAGTTCCTATGAAAATTGCAATAAGAAGATATAGAGAAAAGAACATTTCAATTTTCTTTTTTTGTACCTTGACATTTCGACCAAATTTTTAAAACAAAAATGTACCCTCTTTTAGGAACTTTTTGTCATAACTTCCAGTCCCTATTTTGAATGGTAACGAATGTGTCAGCGCAGTGATTCATTGGTAGCTTTTTGTGATGTAGAAGGAGGGGGTTCGAATCCCGACCACGTCAAACCCAAGACGTTAAAATTAGGTAATCTTTGGGCATCCTGCTTAGCGCTTGGTATTTCTGTGTATGAGAAGGATTGTTTGCCTCGGTGTCAGGATAATGTTACCGAGTGAAGTATTGGGTCAATATGTCTGCGCTGAGTTATATATGCGAAACAGCTTTATAAAGTCTTCATAAGTGTGCACTGTCAAAAGCAGACACCGTGTCGGTATGACAGAAACATCAGTTGAACGGGCTTTAAACCCAAATAAAATTAATCATGTAAAACAGAATATGATGTTTTTAATGCACCTGCGACCATGGTCTTGAACCATTAACACCCAGATCTGCACGTGTCCTCCTCTCTATAAGTACTATCTCTTGTTAAAAAAAAGCATCGGCTGAAATTTTGCTAGATATCATATATGGACAGTTTGTAAGAATGCATAAACTGTCTTTGCTCTAAGTTTTTAATAACTCAAAAAAATATGTAAAGTCTTACATTTCAAGAAGCTTTTTGTTATTTATAGTTTGAGAGTAATTTCCGGTCTTTAAAAACGCCAATACCCAGACTTCCAATCTAGACCCACAAAAGGGCTTCGCCTTGGACCCACTTGGAGACTATAGGCGGTCCCAGAACCACTGCCTCGTCTGTTTTGATACCATTGTTACAGCAATGTTGTAAGATTTATAGTCCGTCCGTGTGCCTACTGAAGAATATACCTGGTCGAAATAAAAAGTGTTAATTGTAACACTAACGGTCGGCTCTGTCTATAGTTAACTTAATTATCGGCAGTGTCAACTGTTAGTGTAACAATTTAAAAATTGTTACACTAACGGTTGTTATTACACTAGCGGTTGCTACTTCAACCCTTAGTGTAAAATTTGTTTTGATTGTTACACTAACGGTTGCTACATTTGTCTCTACAATACCCTGAAATCAATATCTTTAGACAGGTGTAGAAATATTCTCAACATCGCCATACTTGTACTTCTGTCAGATCATAAACTCAAATAGCATGGGATAAAATATAAATGTGGATTGTTTGTATTTCCAAGGACATATTATGAGTATCTGGTATATTCAATATAAGATATGCTGTAATGACTGTGATTCTTTGATAAAATGGTGTAACAAGATAATTCTTAGATAATGTTTATGCGTAAATGTATTTATTGATGAGATTTGATCTTCCAAAAACAATATATGTCTCCCTAGGAGATTTGCATATTAGCAAGGAAATGTGTTAATAGTGCAATAAATGAAGATTACATTTTTTGTATTGCTAGGTGCAACTTTAATCGAAGAAACATGAACAATACTGAGATTGCTTACTATTTGGTCAGTGGCAAAATGATAATTAGATATTGCAGATTTTATAATTTAGTTGAACGTACTGCATACATTTTATAGAGGTACTTTTATTAGTTGTAGGTACTGTTGGTGTTGTAAATGTGGGTTTATAATTATTTTTTTTTGTCAGTTCATATTTAATAAACTGCACATTGTTTAAATCAAGTTTCCTAGTTTTTTCTCTGTCGCCACACAAAGAAAACCAGTAAGTTATTGCTAAAGATGACCTAGTGCACACAATATACTTTAAGAGGGTAGGTACCGAATGACTAAAGCAATGACTATTGTCAAACAATAGTTGGATAGGGACATTTCTGGACAATTTTTTCGAAACACCAAGTTCTCGTCAGTTAAAGATGACGCAGAGAGGAGAGTTATGTTATACTTAATTTTACATTACCAAAGAAAGAGACAGATCTACTAACAATAACGTACCACTACAAGTTGTTCGAAACACGTGTCCAGAGAAATACATTTACAAATTCCTATTTCGACTACGCGCACACTAAAATGTTGGCAAGAAACTTTTGTATTACTGTTAGGGTATTTTTTGTACATCATTACCATCATGATTTTTCCCCTCCCACATCTTGCTTTGAAACTTTGTTTTACAAAGCCTTATCAATTCTAAACTAATTTTCTCTATAGCGTCCATTAATGACGGCTGCTTTAAAGCTAGATCTGGCGTTCGGGACTGGGGTGTCTCACACAGAGTATTGGCTATTTCCTCCTATAAATAGCATATTTATTGGAGGCATATTTCAGATTGCATTTACAGAGTTGACAATCCAAGCCCGAAAAACACATGGCATGCTAGGCTAACTACTTTCAATAAAGGTTTGATAAGAAGGCAGGTACATCCCTCCTATATAGCTTGGGGCCCTGTAGGGATTGTTTAATCCTACATGTATGACAAATCAGCCAACTGCAGTTCTTTAGAGTTATTATAGGCTTAAGTATACCTGTAGACTAACACTATAGAAACGGGTAAGACTAAAAATATAGAGGTGATATTTTAAGTGTGGCGGCAGACTTTTTACAATGGCGCCACAGTAAAATAGATTATGGAGAAACCTGAATAAGAGTTATTGCCGAGGATGTCCATTTAATCGTAGTAAAGATTATACATTTAGTATAAGATAAGTACGATAAAATCAATAAAACAAAAGACAAAGATAAATTGGCAATAGTTATGTTAAACAATTTAGTATTATAATACAAAGGGGGGATTACATTGACGTCACATTCCTCAAAACTAACGTCACATTACCAAAATTGAACCACATTCAGCATATTTTTCAAAAGTCTTTTACTTTTGTGTAATTTTTCTGAAACGTCTGGACCACTCATCGAAACAATGTAATTTGTAAGCATATGGCCAAACTGCTGTACAATGTCTTTTTGCACTTTATGAAAATCAATTGTAGCACTTCAACAAATAACAAAGGGAACAATTATTTAACTCAAAAGTGTTTGTTACGCAGATAAACATCAACAGAGAGACAAACCGTCCATCGCATGACGCATAATTGCGAATAATTCAAATGGTCATGCACTAACCCATTTTCAGATGTTTTCCTAGGACACATAAAAGGTGATATAACAACAAACGCATGAAATCCAAGCAAAATATCACCGTTTATTATGTCATTAAGTTTAATTCGTCGAAGAATTTAATAGGCAGAAATTACAGCCAATTTTATTAAAAGTGGTCTATTTAGGTAACTGGACCAATTTCGGTATTGTGATGTTAGTAATTCACGCTGACTTACTTAGAATGGTCACCCAGCACGAAACCAGACGCTTCGGTCAAACTTGTTAATGATGAATCAACCTTCACACTTTCTACATGAGACAATTTTTAAACATTTAACAAGAGGCCCATTTGGCCTTAGTGTCCATCTGGATTCAATGGGCCTATATTTAATTTTTGACATTTGAAAATTGTTTGACCCTAGGGTCATGCCTAGAAAAAAGTTGGCTCTCCATGCCCAAAAATTACTACATACCAAAACATTAAGGTCTAGGCCTTCTCGATTATAAGAAAAAGATTTTTGAAGTTTTGTCAAACTTCCCCCCTTTAGGACCCCAAAGTGACCCCCCTCTGGAGGCCAAGCCCCTTAATTTGAACAAATCTGAATCCCCTTCCCATAGAGATACCTCCTATCAAGTTCGGATAAAATTGGTGCAGTGTTTTAGGACAATAAGTCGAAAATGTGACAATTTAACATGTTTGCTATATTTATATTGGCAAAACTTGAACCGAAAAACGCGTAACCTATTTTTGACCCAAGGGTCACGCCTTGGACAAACTTAATTATTATGCCCTAAAGTTGCTACATACCAAAACATTCAGCTCTAGGCCTTCTAGTTTATAATAAGAAATGTTTTGAAAGTTTGTTATATTTCCCCACTTTTGGATCCCAAAATGGCGCCCCGTGGGGTCTGAGCCCCTTCATTTGAACACATCTGAATCCCTTTCCCCAAGAGATACTGCCTATCAAGTTTGGGTGAAATTGGTCCAGTTGTTTAGGACAAGAAGTCAAAAATGTGAAAAGTTAACATGTTTGCTATATTTATAGTGGCAAACTTTGACCCCAACACGCGTTATCTATTTTTGACCCAGGGGTCACGCCTTGAACAAACTTTGTTTTTCATGCCCTAAAGTAACTACATACCAAAACATTAAGCTATAGGCCTTCTAGTTTAAAGTAAGTAGATTTTGTTGGTGAAATTTCCCTCCTTTCGGACCGAAAAATGGCGCACCCTGGGGTCTGAGCCGCTTCATATGAACAAATCTGAAACCCCTTTCCCTAGATATGCCTTTTTCCAAGTTCGGATAAAATTTGTCCAGTTTTTAGGTCGAAAATGTTAAAAACTAACATGTTTGCTATAGTGTGAAAATTTCGACCCAAAAAAGCGTAATCTATTTTTAAACCCAGATCCACGCCTTGAGCAAACTTGTTTATCCATGCCCTAAAGATACTACATACCGAAACAATAAGCTCTAGGCCTTCTAGTTTAGTATACGAATATTTTTTAAATTTTGACAAATGTTCTTTCTTAATGCCCCAAAAGTTGCGCCCCTTGGGGCCGAGACCCTTCATTTAAACAAATCTAAATCCCCTTTCCCCGGAGATGACTTCTACTAAGATTAAATGAAATAAGTCTAGAAGTTTGGACAAGAAGTCAAAAATGTGAATAGTTAACTGTTTGCTATAGTGTTGAACTTTGACCTCAAAACGCGTAACCTTATTTTGACCCAAACTTGGTTCTGCATGCCCTAAAGTTACTATATACCAAAACCTTAAGCTGTAGGCCTTCTAGTTTATTGAACATTTTTGAAATTTTATCAAATTTTCGCCTTTATGCCCCCAAAGTGCCCCCCCCCCCCCCCCTGGGAGTCAAGCCCCTTCATTTGAGCAAATCTGAATCCCCTTCCCAGGAATAACTTCTACTAAGTTTGGATGAAACTAGTCCAGCAGTTTTGAAAGAGAAGTCAAAACTGTAAATAGTTAACATATCTAAAAGTGTTAAAATTTTGACCCCAAAACGCGTAACCTATTTTTTTGCCCAAGGATCACGCGATGGACAAACTAGGTTTCTAGCCCTAAAGTTACTACATACAAATGCATTTAGCTATAGGCCTTCTAGTTTATTAGTAGATGATTTTTTAAATTTTGTCAAATCTCCCCCTTTTTGCCCCCTAGTGGCGCCTCCTGGGGCCGACCCCCTTCATTTGAAAAATCTGAATCCCCTTCACCTAGGAATACTTCCTACCAAGTTTGGATGAAATTGGTCCAAAGGTTTGGGAGAAGAAGTCGAATACGTGAAAAATTAACGACGACGACGACGGACGGGATTTGAATGAGAAAAGTCCACCTTGGACCGTATGTCCAGATGGACCAAAAATCAATAAATAAAATTAAACATGTCATAAACCTATAGGTTTCATTGGGATCTATGTCGTAATACTAAACATTATTATGTATACGGTAACGTTGTCTATAGATAGACGCTGTTTCACATTTTCCACATAGTATTTTTCAAGAAGATAATTACGTAAGCCTAATATTTTCCAGGATTTTGAAAGACATCTTAGGTTGTTTGCCAATTTCTTAGTATTGACTTATTTTTGCTATGAGGAGGCCATCCCGATAAGAGTCACATTTTGAATTGATATACAACCGCACAGTTAGGAAGATTGTCCTTTAATGGTCATTGAAACAGAAATATGTACTAATTTTTAAGTTTTTAACTTAGAATGAATATGTGAGTTGGGGAAAGAATTATGAAATATGCTTTAAGAGATGCAACTAGATCTTACATTTATGTATGTATGTATGTATGTATGTATGTATGTATGTATGTATGTATGTATGTATGTATGTATGTATGTATGTATGTATGGTTTAAAGTGTTCATTTTATTCTAATCTCCTTGCATTAATGGATAAAATTGGGACGCACTCGGTAAAAGAACAACAATACAAGTATTAAGTAAAAAAGGAAACATAACGAGCTTCTATTAACAAAAAAGGAGGCGATACCAGATGCTCGCGACTGTGTCAGAGTTTTCTCTTACACACGTGTCACTATCCGTGATATCAAATTCAAAGCAGGAAAACAAAATGCCCAAAATTAAAAAGAAATGGAATTAATTATGAATACCCTTGCAATTCCCAGCATATTGAGTTAGGACACAAGTCTGTTCAGAAAATTGCTAAATGCTAAATGGCCTCTCTCACAGTATGGTTTTATTGAAGCTTATTAGAAGAGACATACACCAGAATGACACGGAGGCATCGCGGTGGGTGATACATGTGTTGCAGAAGACGCTTACCATATCGCGAGCACCTGGTTTCGCTTTTAGTTTTTTTTGAAAGAAGTTCGTGATGAATCCGTTTTAAAAAAAAAACAAAAGTATATTTGATTTATTTTTCTGTGTGCGTCCAAAGTTTTCCTTTTGCTGGCCAATGTCCACGGACTTACTGCTTTAGAACATTGTCTTGGTTTTTCGAATTTACTACTTTTAGAAGTTCGTGCTGCTTTCTTTTAAATCCTTACTTCTTAAATATGTTAATATTTTAACTATTTTATTTTCTTTAATAATTTATATCTCATTACCAAGTCACTAGAGGATTGCTGTTGACATCCAAGCTTTTGAGGCAGGGTTATACACTACCCAAACTTAGGTCTGCTTTCAGGAAGTTTCATGGCCGCCATCATGATACAGTGGGTCTGTTTCTGATATAATAACAGACATTATCCCTACGCATTAGTTCGAATTTCTTACGTCATAGTTTGTGCTTCTACCATTCATTAATTTGGCTTCATACTTGCCTGTATTCTTAATTTGTGTGCTTGACTGATATAGATTTCGGCTTTCATAATTCGGCAACCCCTCCCCTTTATTAATTGTTTGTAAGTCATTCCATCAAAAGTCAGTCAGTCCGTTCGTCAGTCAGTCTGTCTTTGATTATATATAAAATATATATTTATATAACAAGAAGTATGCACGGAATAAAGGGGGGGGGGGGTTACTCCTTTTCGCCCTATCTTTACTACTCTGATTTTATGTTAATTTTGCTATTTCTATTTCTCTCATATTATTGGTTTTTCTCCTTTGCTCTTTCGTCACCAAAACTTATGCTTTTTCTTACGGTGACTCTTGACTCTTACTCCTTTTTAATTGGTGGATTAGGTTACCATACACCGGATTGACACGGAGGCATCACGGCGGTTGGCCCATGAGTAGCAGGAAACGCTAACCATATCGCGAGCACCTGGTTTCGCTTCTAGTTTGTTAATAGAAGTTCGTTAATGTTTTAATTTTTAGTTAATAAATGTATATTTGGTTCATTTTTCTGTGTGATTCTAAAGTTTTCTTATTGTTTGCCAATGTCCGTGAACTTACGGCCTTGAATGTCGTCTTGGTTTTTCTATTTACTATTTCAGCATATGTTTTTGTCACATGTTATAGTATTCAACACAAGCGAAGAGCAGCCTATCCATGGTACAATATCAGTAAGTTTTGTCTTAAAGTAAAAACATTTTATTGATCATAAAAGCTACAGTTTACATTTAGATAGTACATTTACATTTAATAAATAAACTCGTTCACTGAATGCATAAATCGTTGCTTGAATGTCCTGTAGATGTAGATTGTTGAATTGAATATCTTTATATTTAAACTTCAATATTAGAATCGGATTTGTACATGCTCCATTGTTCTAACAATGTGTGTAAGACGTACGTTTCCCTTACACATGTTAAAAAAGCCAAGTAGTTTTCCTTCGCTGATATTAAAATTTAAAATTCTATAAAGAAATAGGAACAACACAACAAAGGTTTTTGACAAACAATAGCTTCACCAAAGTTACCACCAGAATAAATGAACAAACTGTGACGGGCATTTGAGAAACAAAACAAAGTTTAATAGTGCAGTTTGATATCATAGATGTTAATTTAAACACACTAAAACAAATATTTAAAACAAAAACCAGGATGACAAAAATCAACAGAATGATGGACATTAGCAAGCAAACAATAACCGCCTTAACCAATCCAGCACCAGAATAAAACGGAATAAATTGATTTCACAACAAACCTCAAGACTAGTTATCCATGTGGACCGACTGAGGACGGTCACCAAGCAAGAAATCAGAGAGTCTAGTTAAACCGGTTAATGAAGCCTCAACCTTCCTACTTCTCGCGTGAGACTAGAAGTCTTTAGTTTGGACATACATATAAGAATTCAATAAATTCACTTCATAGCGCTGTTAATCATTTCAACAACAGACCGCTCAAATCAAATATCTATAAAAATCTAAATGAATAAAACATATTTACATATTTAAAAAAGGCATTTGGAAACACGAATATTGGAAGTAGCCAAGCAGAATGAAGCCGCAAAAAGTGACATTATAAAACAAATGAGGCAAGATACCATCACGTAACGACTTGGGAACTTTGTTGAACTAATTGAGTGATGTGGATTAATCAATTTAATCTGCTGAGGTGAAGTCCTCAAATACAAACATTCATAGAAGTGAACATACATCTTCTGAGTAGTTACTCACAGTTATTTTTCTATTGAACACTTAAAGGGGATTTTGATCAATTACGCAATGCACATTTTCTCTAAATAAAATGCCTAAAGACATGTACAATGTATAGTGTTTAATATTTTCCTTTATATTAATCATGTTTGAAACACAAATAACATTCAGGGTATATTTTCTTTTTGAAACAGCCTAGTGATGTACTCAAAATGACGACCATGTTGATTACTCTTTGAGGCCTCTGTTTGGTTTTTGTTGTGAATTTGTTTTCAGTTCTTGATGCTGATGCTTTTACCACCTTTGATTTATGTTGCTTTGGAGATCTTTCTTTGATATTTTCGATAGGTCATTGTACACGCATGTATAGTTAGTCTAGTTATAACCATACACATAGGGAACATGAATGTGATTTTCAATTATATATACATGTACTTGTTTGTCAAAAATATGTTTACGGAAAATAGACTCGTGCACATATGCATTCTTTTAAACTAGTCACGTTTTCCAAAAAGATCAAGCTTTATTTTGCTGCAGAAACTGTGATTGTATTCAAACATTTTGTAACCGAGTTGAGCGTCTGTGTCTTGCGGCTTCCACTCTGTAGGCTTCGTTGAAACCTTTAGTCTCTGTAACGATAAAACGTGAACATAATCAAAATGTAGGAATCGTTCTGCTCATACCACAAAATCCTGTTGTTTGTCTCTCTCTCTCTCTCTCTCTCTCTCTCTCTCTCTCTCTCTCTGTGACTACAAGATAGATACGATATGTACAAACAACACAATGTAACCCAAAACCGTGACACGCTTGTGCCTTATACGTGGTTTATTGTGTTACATGCATAATACAATATTTAATTGAAGATAGCTCCCAAAGAGTAAAGTGTTAAATCTGTTTGTAGGGTTTTAGGTAAGTGCGTTAAATTACATGGATTGATCACATGATATACACCTGTCTAATGGAATACACTATCACATAGTGAGTAGCATGTATGTATTGTTAATGGCGCTTGAAGCTCTATCAATCAACAAATCATGTTGAAAAAGTCTTGTTTACTATCTTATAAAGGTACAAAAGCTCCAGGGAGGTTACTCTCGAGAAAACAAGGAAACCTCTTCCTAGTGATTTTTTCAAGCTATGACAACACCGCAAAATAACTTAAATGCAATAAACATGTTTTAAAGAACGAACCTAGTGTGTTTCTGATGTACGGTTTCATTTATTTAACTCATAATTCCGCACACAGCTTCAGCAGTGGCATATGCTCCTCTACCATTGCACA
The DNA here is from genome assembly GCA_032359645.1 of Pododesmus macrochisma. Classification (NCBI taxonomy): domain Eukaryota; kingdom Metazoa; phylum Mollusca; class Bivalvia; order Pectinida; family Anomiidae; genus Pododesmus; species Pododesmus macrochisma. The sequence continues at coordinate 2,171 of JAUMGZ010177351.1, read as the reverse complement.
CATTCACCCAGCAAAACACCTGTCTGATTACCTCGGGCGATAACCGGTGTTCTAATAAAAAAAATCGGGCGACGGTTTACTCTTACAAACATCCGCATTTAGCTATCATTTCATGAGATACTTGGCGATAGCACGTAGTTATTGTACGTTATTGCAAGATCGGCCACATGTATACGTTGAAACTCTTACGCAGCATTTTTTAAAAAGGCGTGTATATATACCCCGCAAATATTTAATAAAGTTAGGCAGAATAACAATAATCAAAACGTGCTAGCGCCAAGTATCCCTTGATATAATAACTAAATGCGGACTTTTGTAAGAGTAAACCGTCGCCCGCTTCTTTTGTTTAGAAAACCGGTTATCGCTCGAGGAAATCCGAAAGGTGTTTTGCTGGGTGATTGTGTGCAATGGTAGAGATGCATCTGCCACTGCTGAAATTGTTTGAGGAAATGGGATTTAAATAAATAGAACCGTACAACAGAAACACAATAGTATAGTTCTTTAAAACATGTGTATTGCATTCAAATTAATTTGCGGTGTTGTCATAGCATGAACAAAGCACTAGGAAGGGTTTTCCTTGTTTTCTCGGGTGTAACCTCCCTTGAGCTTTACTGTGTATACATATAAGATAGTAAACAAAACTTTGTCAACATGATTTATTGCCTGTGGAATTATGCACAATAGAAAATCGCTAACATAGGGGCATACGTTTGCATTAACATGACAACTTTAAAACTTTCAACTAGACTGACAATTAACACGCTGTATTTATTATAATCAGAAGAAAACTGGTTTTTAATATGGAGTCTTTATTTAACAGTCATTGAGATCATTGTTTGCATGTAATTATACGCACATTAACGATTTGATGTTTCCTTAAACATTCAATGGTTTTATCTGTTTTAGTTTGTTGCCCATGTGCCTAACCATTGCCTTTTATTTTCCCATTTTCGTGGACAAATGTATACTGAATATTGTCTTGGTTATTCGTATTTTACTACGTATAAGTATTGTTATTGCCGCACAAGTGTTTTGCACCTGTCGAAACAAGGTTGTTTAAACATGTTTTGATTCCTTGTGGACCAAAGGTTCAAAGTAGACTTATCACATACGTCCGTCGTCCGTCCGTCGTAAACTTTTCACATTTTCGACTTTTCCTAAACCACTTGAGCAATTTCATCCAATTTTTATTGGAGGAAGGGGAAGGGGATTCAGGTTTGTTTAAATGAAGAGGCTCGGCTCCCAAGGGGCGCCACTAGGGGGGCAAAAGGTGAAAATTTGACAAAACTTCAAAAATATTCGCATAAACTAGAAGGCTTAGAGATTTATGTCCTGGTATGTAGTAACCTTAGCGCAGGGAGAACCAAGTTTGTTTAAGGCATGACCCTGGGTTAAAAAATAGTTACGTATTTGGGGGTCAATTTCAACATTATGTTTTTAGCAAATATGCTAACTATTCACATGTTAGACTTCTTTTCTAAAACTGCTGAACCAATTTCATCCACTTGGTAGGAAGTATTCCTAGTGGAAGGGGCTTCAGATTTGTTCGAATGAAGGGGCTCGGTCCCCTGGGTTTGCCACTACGAGGCCAAAAGGGGGATATTTGACAAAACTTCAAAAATCTTCTACTAAACTAGAAAGCCTAGAGCCTAATGTTTTAGTATGTACTAACTTTAGGGCACAGAGAACCAAGTTTGTCAAGGCATGACCCTGGGGTCAAAAAAGGCTACGCGTATTAGGGTCAAAGTTCAGCACTATAATCATAGCAGATATGCTAACTATTCCCATTTTAGTCTTATTTTCCAAAACTGCTGGACTAATTTCATCTAAACATGATAGGAAGTATCCCTAGGTGTATGGGATTCTGATTTGTTCAAATGAAGGGGCTCGGGTCCCTTGTGCGACTCAAGGGGGATAAAAGGGGGAATATTTGACAAAACTTCAAATATCTTCTCCTAATAAACTACAAGGCTACAACTTTTAAATGTGTTGCTATGTAGTAACCTTAGGGCATGGAGAACAACGTTTGCTAAAGGCATAACCCTTGGGTCAAAAAAGGTTACGCATATTAGGGTCAAAGTTCAAAACTATATTAGACTAATAGCAAATATGCTAACTATCCCCATTTTAGACTTCTTTTCCAAAACTACTTAACTAATTTCATCCAAACT
>JAUMGZ010177340.1:0-11198 GCA_032359645.1 Pododesmus macrochisma | reverse complement strand
CATGACCAAATGAACTAACTGCACATACAAGCGACTAAACGACTTAGATGAGATCAACTAAACTAAATGCAAGAGTTCAATTGATTTGGATCAAATTGACTAGTTGGCTGTAAGAATACAACTGACCAACATCAACTGAACTGTCTGCACAGGAAAGCATGTAAATGATTCTGAGTATATGCACTGCTGAAATAATAAGATTCCATGTGACCTTAATCAAAGTAACTCAACAACCTTGGAGAGTGTATCTGAACCTGATCCAAAGCACGTGATTTTATCTGTTCTAGATTACGCTGATTTCTTAATTTATACTTAGATCAAGAGTGACTTTACATAGACTTATCAGATTTATATATATTTTGTTTTACATGATGAGTTAGTTTAATTAATTTAAGACTTTTTGAGCGCAATTTTAGTTTTAAACTTTTCAATTCTATTAAGGGCAATTTTAGGGACCTAGTTTAGTTTGCCGATTGAGAGATTGACCGTTGAGATATATTCTTTTCGTACGAGCGATGTATACATTGTTAAAAAAAAATTTGAACAAAGGTTTTGATACTTAGATAAGCTCGAGTATAACCTGGTAAAGTATAGAAGCTCAATTTGAGTAATAAAGTATATTTCTAAACAGTCAATTTTCAACCGTTAAGCATATGCGGTTTGTCATATAGAACATTTTGTCACAGAAAGCATTCTACCAAGAAAGTCATTAGGACATACTAGTTGAGTGTTGCAATTTTTGACTATAGTACAAAGGACATATTTTCCTAAACGGATGTTCAAGGTTCTAGTCTGCTCTATTTAAAGCACAGTTTGTATGGCATTAATTTGAATCTTTAAAACACAATCGCACACATTTGTATCTTAATTATTTAACTTGTAAATTTTGACAATTACAGATTAACAATCAAACTGATACACAAAGGCCAAAAGTGAATTTTCGTACATGTCTGACTAACCGCACTTTAACGTCTTACTTATGAAACATTTAGCTTACCATTGTCATCCTTATTTTAGTAGATAACAAATTGTTCTTTAGAATAAACCATAGTTTGGACTCGTATTTACCGCGTCTTATTTACGATTATCACAAATAAACTCCTAAGACAAAACAGTTTGTATTTGCCTATCAAAAGTTATCTCTCTTAAACACTGACTTGACTTCAAGAGTTATTTCTTTTTTATCATTAAGCTAAAACCGTTCTGATTGACCTGGCAGTTTTAAATTTGAAATGCATAGAAATCAAAAACGAATTTTGCAATAATTTGAAATACTAGAGATAATTTACACTTCGTAAATCAAATGAGAATTTCGCGTATAACTTTAGTATTTAAAAAGAATATGTCTTTGACACAACACTTATTGCCGAGATAGCATTTGAACAGCATTAACTTAATTTGTAGTACAATGTATCTTCTATGTAAATGAATAATACATTTAAATTGAAATATTTTAAAAGTTTAAATTGGTAAAATGAAATAAAATAAGAAATTTAAAATTTAATTTGCACATAACTGTTTTAAATGAACACAAGGTTCTTGAGTAAAAGTCTAGAGTTTATTGAAGCGTCACAATGAATGTGTATAACAAAGTTAAACAAACATAAAGTATTATGTAAAATAAATAGTTATATCATATACATAAGTTATAAGATGATAACAAATACATGTAAAGATGAATACTGTGCGTGACTTCGTATAAAGAATATGATCTAAGTGTTCACTTAATTGAAGTTTATAATTATTAAAAAGAAATTCAAGTTCAAATATTCAAGAAGCGTTTAAACAGTTGAAGTCGATTTAAAATGTTAGGTTTGAATAACAACAACCTAAGTATCATTTGACTGAAGAGATCATGTAAATTTGAAAGAAAATTTCTGTGATGAACTAATGAACAATACCAACACTGTTAACTTATTTACAAAAATTCAAAGTTTAAACAAAAAGAAAAATATTAAGATTCTTTATTTAGTATTTACAAATGTTTAATACAATTACTGTTTCAAGCTGTAAAGTTTTATGATTGAAAAGTAATTACATTTTAAGTGATCAGTAAAGAACGAGCAACTTTATAAAAGTGAATTTCAAATCAGGTGATGAATATCTGGTTTAATTTAAAGTTTAACTGTTTTAGTTTTAGTGTTATACTGACTCAGACCCTTCATTTAGTTTAAGAAGGACGTGATTGAAATGTTAGAGTTTAAATGATCCAGATCATTAGGACTTGTGAACAGACAATAGTTGAAATGATCTTGATCATTTGACTGAACAGGTAAGAGTTTAAATGATCTAGATCAAATGCACTAGTTGAATTACAAGAATACAACTGACCATGATCAAATTAACTGTCTGCACAGAAAAGCATTTAAATGACCCAGAGGATATTGACCGACTCAAATGCAGGGGTTCAAGTGATCTTAATCAACTGGACAAGATGGTACGCCAGCGTACCACTGATCATGACCAAATGAACTAACTGCACATACAAGCGACTAAACGACTTAGATGAGATCAACTAAACTAAATGCAAGAGTTTAAGTGACTTTGATCAAATTGAGTAGTTGGCTGTTAGAGTACAACTGACCAAGATCAACTGAACTGTCTGCACAGGAAAGCGTGTAAATGACTCTGATAATATGCACTGCTCAAATAACAAGAGTCCACGTAACCTTAATCAACGTAACTCAACAACCTTGGAGAGTTTATCTGACCCTGATCCAAAGCATGTGAGTTCAGCTATGCTAAATTACGCTTACGCTTATATATTAATTTATACTTAGATCAAGAGTTACTTTACAAAGGCTTATCATATTTATATATATTAGTTTTACATGATGAGTTAAAAATGTAGTTTAATGAATTTAAGCCTTTTTGAGCGCAATTTTAGTTTTAAACATTTCAATTCTATTAAGGGCAATTTAAGGGACTAAGCTTAGTTTGTCGATTAAGATATATTCTTTTCGTACGAGCGATGTATACATTGTTAAATTTAATTTTGAACATAGGTTCTGATACTCAGATAATCTCGAGTTTAACCTGATAAAGTATAGAAGAATACCAAGGTTCCAACATTTATAAACTGCTCAATTTGAGTAATAAATGTATATTTCTAAACAGTCAAATTTCAACCGTAAAGCATATGCGGTTTGTCATATAGAACATATTGTCACAGAAACCATTCTACCCAGGAACACACTATGACATAATGGTTGAGTGTAATAATCTTTGACTATAGTACAAAGGACATATTTTCCTGAACGGATGTTCAAGGTTCTAATCTGCTCTATTTACTATTTAAAGAACAGCGTGTATTGTACCAATTTGAATCTTTCGAACATAATCGCACAAATGTGTATCTTAATTATTAAACTTGTAAATTTGACAATTACAGATTAACAATCCAACTGATACATAATCGCCAAAAGTGAATTTACAGAGTACATGATTTTGCATGTCCGACAAGATTCAATCTTCGCATTGTACAGAGAGCTGACTTACTAATCGCACAGTGATTTCTTAATTATGAAACATTTAGCTTACAATTGTCGTCCTTGTGTTAGTAGATAACAAATTATTCTTTAGAATTAACCACAGTTTGAAAATGTAAGACGCTCTCGTATTTACCGCGTCTTGTTAACGATTATCACAAATAAACTCCTAAGACAAAACAGTGCTTATTTGCCTATCAAAAGTTATCACTCTTAAACATTGACTTGACTTCAAGAGTTATTTCCTTTTTATCATTAAGCTTATACCGTTCTGATTGACCTGGCAGTTTTAAATTTGAAATGCATAGAAATCAAAAATAAACTTTGCAATAATTTGAAATACTAGAGATAATTTACACTTCGTAAATCAAATGAGAATTTTGCGTATAACTTTAGTATTTAAAAAGAATAAGTCTTTGACACAACACTAATTGTCGAGATAGCATTTAAACAGCATTAACTTAACTTCTAGTACAATGTATCTTCTATGTAAATGAATAATACATTTAAATTCAAATATTTTAAAAGTTTAACTTGGTAAAATGAAATAAATAAGAAATTTAAAATTTAATTTGCACATAACTGTTTTAAATGAACACTTGGTTCTTGAGTTAAAGTCTAGAGTTTTTTTGAAGCGTCGCAATGAATGTGTATAACAAAGTTAAACAAACATAAAAGTATTATTTAAAATAAATAGTTATATCATATACATAAGTTATAAGATGATAACAAATACATGTAAACATGAATACTGGTTTTTCACTTCGTATAAAGAATATGAACTAAGTGTTCACTTTCATTGAAGTTTATAATTATTAACAAAAATTCAAATTCAAATATGCAAGAAGCGTTTAAAAAGTTGAAGTAGATTTTAAGTATTAGGTTTGTATAAAAACAATTTTATTTTTTGACTTAAAGACATAATGTAAATTTGAAAGAATATTTCTGTGATGAACTAATGAACAATACCAACACTGTTAACTTATTTAAAGTTCAAAGTTTAAAAACAAAGAAAAATATTGAAAAATATTAAGATTCTTTATTTAGTATTTACAAATGTTTAATACAATTACTCTTTCAAAATGTCAAGTTTAATGTTTGAAAAGTAATTAAATTATAAGTGTTCAGTAAAGAACGAGCAAGTTTATAAAAGTGAATTTTAAATCAGATGATGAATATCTGGTTTAATTTATAGTATTTTTTACTGACTTAGACCATTCATTTTGTTTAAGGAGAACATGATTGAAATGTGAGAGTTTATATGATCAAGGTCATTTGGACTTGTGAACAGACAAGAGTTGAAATGATTTTGATCATACGACTGAACAGGTAAGAGTTTGAATGATCTAGATCAAATGCACTAGTTGACTTACAAGAATATAACTGACCATGATCAAATTAACTGTCTGAATAGAAAAGCATTTAAATGACCCAGAGAATATTGACCGACTCAAATGCAGGGGTTCAAGTGACCTTAATCAACTGGACTAGTTGGCACGCCAGAGTAATACTGATCATGACCAAATGAACTGACTGCACATGAAAGCGTCTAAACGACTCAGATGATATCAAATAACTAAATGCAAGAGTTCAGGTGACTTTGAACAAATGGACTTGTTAAGTTGTAAGCGTACAACTGACCAAGATCAACTGAACTGTCTGCACATGAAAGCGTGTAAAAGACCCAGATTATATGCACTGCTCAAATACAAGAGTTCACGTGACCTTAATCAAAGTAACTCAACAACCTTGGAGAGTTTAACTGACCCTGTTCCAAAGCACTTGAGTTCATCTGTACTAGATTACGCTTATACCTTAATTGATACCTAGATCAAGAGTTACTTTTTATAGACTTATCAGCTTAATATGTATATTAGTTTTACATGATAAGGTAGTTTAATGAATTTAAGCCTTTTTAAGCGCAATTTTTAGTTTTTAAACATTTCAATTCTATAAAGGGAATTTTAGGGACTTAGCTAAGTTTGCCGATTGAGAGATTGACCGTTGAGATATATTCTTTTCGTACGAGCGATGTGTACATTGTTAAAATTAATTTTGAACATAGGTTCTGATACTAAGATATGCTCGAGTATAACCTGGTAAAGTACAGAAGAATACAAGGTTCCAACATTTATAAACTGCTCAATTTGAGTAATAAATATATTTCTAAACAGTCAATTTTCAACCGTAAAGTATATTTTCCGCGTCTTGTTTACGATTATCACAAATAAACTCCTTAGACAAAACAGTTTGTATTTGCGTATCAAAAGTTATCTCTCTTAAACACTGAATTGACTTCAAGAGTTATTTCCTTTTTATCATTAAGCTAATACAGTTCTGATTGATCTGGCAGTTTTAAATAATTTGAAATGCATAGAGATCTAAAATGAATTTTGCAATAATTTGAAATGCCAGAGATAATAAACACATCGTAAATCAAACGAGAATTTTGCGTATAACTTTAGAATTTAAACAGAATAAGTCTTTGACACAACAATAATGAACGAGATAGCATTTAAACATAATTAACTAAATTTCTAGTATCTTCTATGTAAATGAATAATACATTTTTAAATTAAATATATTAAAAGCTTAACTTGGTTAAATTAAATAAAATAAGAAATTAAAGTTAAAATTTGCACATAACTGTTTTAAATGAACACAATATTCTTGAGTTAAGGTCTAGAGTTTATTGAAGCGTCGCACCGAATGTGACTTCAATTTTGGGACGTGTAACTGAACCCAAGAATACTGGTTCATGTTGACCAATGAAATTGTAGCATTTCATGTTTTCAGGTATGCGCAACATTTACGTCGCATAGGGATTGAGCCTATGTGTGTCCCCCTGTCACCTGGACAGAAGAGAACCCTTTCAGAAATAAATATGCTCTGACACCATACTGCGGCAACTTTGTGGCACATAGTTGCGGCAACTTACCGCAACATACTTTGTTCCAACATCGTTTTTCGCATGCAAATTAGTTTTCTGGCACACTGTTTTCGGCAACTTTGCGGCACACCGTTTGAGGCACACTTTTGGCACTTTTGAAAAAAACTTGTGGCAAACTTAGTGAACTTTGCGGTGCACTTCCGGCACTCAGCAGGGAGATGTTAATATTAGTATACTTTGTAAATTACAAAACTTATGACAATTGTGGCATACTTGCCAACCTTTACCATTTCAAATGGGGGAGATCTGTAGGTTTCATTGGATATATTTAATGTTTTAGTAAGAATAATAGGGTAAAATTATGATTTAAATGAGGATGATGTAAATGACATGAATTTGAGTCTATTAAAGGGGAGTATTTCTATTTATAGGGAGACTTGGTAGGTAATTTTGTGGTATACAACACAAATTTGTTAGGATTTGTAATAATATATATGATTACTACATGTATATTTGATAATTCAATTTTAAATCATTTTCAAACAAATATATACTTTTGTTAAGATGCAAAGCTAGGTATAAGTTCCTATTATAGCTGCGTAAAATCTATAATTATCAATCAATACATTTTTAAAAATACTATCAATATATGTTTTATCTTTTGTCAGATCTTTATCTTTGTTTATATGAAAGTATATAATTATATATAATATAATGAACTGTTTAAAATAAATTAAATTTAAGTGAACACATTGCTATTCATGAAAACAGTTTGAAACAAAATTGATATCTAACTGAAGAGCCAACCAAGCTATGATTTATGTGTATATACATTTTTGTAAATAAGAAATAATAAGTTTTAATGTACGTGTAAACCTGTATATGATGAGATATGCTGATAAATTCTCTTTTTCAAAGTTTTGCACTTTTTGTACCCTCAAATAAATACAATGTTAATGTTGACACCTATAAAGATTATTTGGTTAACATGCTTTTGAACTAAATTATATTTATTATTATAACGAAAAATGGTACCAAGTTAACAAAACTGATCTTGAATATCTAGTAAAACATTGTTATAAAACCATCTCTCATTATCTTTTAGCTTTCCGCCATTTCTAAATACGACCATGTTTGTTTTTTCGGTATTTACTGTCATTTTCCAGTCCCATGATTATGAATATAGGTTATCAAGCAAAGACTGTAATTCTTCCACTGTGTCAGATAGAAGTACGAGATCATCTGCATACATTCAAATAAATAAACTTAACTCGCCAAATTGGTAATCAGTTGTTCCTTTTGCAATAAAGGTATTTTCAAAATAATTTAAAAATAGAGAATAAGAACAGGCGATAATATTTCACATTGTTATAGGCCTAAAACGTTCTCATAGAAATCTTACACACGCCCATTAACCGACACGCATGACTTAACATTCTAATACATTGAATTAATAACATTAAGAAATTTACCTCTGAATCCAAGCTTGGATTCTACATAATCTAAAGCTTTTTTAAAATCAACGAAACAACAATAAAGCCTCTTTTTGTTATGTCTAAGTGTTTTTGTAATTATTGACTGCAACGCAAAGATAGTGTCACTTACCTGGCCATGGATAACCATAAATAATTGACCAAAGGTTAATACTTAACTTAATTTGCACACACACACACACACACACACACACACACACACACACACACCAAGAGACATATATGCATAATCTAGCTATCATCACATCCTATTAGGGGATTAAAAATTGGTTACTGATGTGGATTACATGTATGTTTATATATCTATTCTCTGTTAATAAAAAATACAACTTCAATGTGAAATATTATATCATATAAATGACTTAACAAAAAAGGCATTATTCTTAAATTCAATTAGCAAATAATACAATTTATAGTTGCTATATAAGTGTCATTAGATTAAAGTTACACAGAGATGAGTGTACATATGCAATGGTTGATGATTATCTGATTAAAAGGTTAAAAACAAACTACTTTTCTATATAAATATGCAGTGTACATGCATGAAGATCCATGTACAAGGGAAAACTTATAGACTGTGTACATAAATAACAAATGATATATTCGAAACCTTATAATCAATTCTTTATAAAGTACATAGACACAAATGGTGAAAACAAAAGGATGGCTTCAAGTAAAGGTAAGGTATACCCCATTATGGTGAATATATTGTTGATTTATTCTATGTAGTTTATGTTTCATTGATGAGAGTTTTCTCTACTTCTTGCACACATAAATGTAATATCATCTATGTTTAGTCTGGTCACACATTGGGAGATTCCAGCCACATGCAGTTATATTAACTTTAAAAGTTTACAACTTAACTGCCGAATGTTATTTAGAACCTATCACGTACACCCTTCTGACTGTGAATATGCTATCCAAGTACTTATTTGTAATTAATATCAAGCAGACTCACTGTTTCACCATCAAACAACTGAGTATCCATCAGCTTTTGAATCTAAACAGGAAATTGCTGTATGGACCCATCAGCGATGTGTACATCAATGGGGAAACAACTCTGTTTTCTTGGATGTTGTTCCATAAACCAATCTGTTTACTAAGATTTGATCATGAATTAAATAATTTGAGACTGAAATATTCCACCGCATGGTATGATCATATTCTACTTGGTTCAATTACTGACAGTATACATAGACAAATATTTCTTGATTATTTTAAAGACTGCATAACATGACAAATATGTGTTAACATTTAAATATAAATACACATTATTATCCATAACCATCTAAATTTGATGTGAATAATTATTGGATATATCTTTAAAAAAAAAACCTTAATTTTGTAACAATAGTTGCTGATGTTGTTTAAAACATGTATCTTTTTGTATTTTGTATGGCATTTTTGATAATTTGTAATAATTATTCATAACATTTTTTAAAACCTGTTTAAAATTTAATGCGTTATCATACTTTTGTTTTTAAACATTAAAATATTCTTGTTACAAGGAAAAAGGAAAATATGACAAATTTGAATATTGATTTCGTTAATGATATGGGGGAAAATCTTTTTTCTAACACAAACAATGAACTGATCTGTTGTTTTATCAGTTAACTTTCTGGTGCACTTCTGACAAACTATTATTGAAAAAAAAACATTGTTTTATTCTTCTGGCACACTTTTGGCACACAACATGTATTTGTGGTGCATTCCCTGACTGAAGTATATGTGTGTGCCAGAAGGTTGCCACTAGCGGCACACATCGACACACTATTGGCAAACTTCTGTGGCACACTGATTTGATTGCCGCAACTTTGCGGCCAACTTACAGCCGACTTACAGCACACTTTATATTACGTAATAGTTTACATCGTGACCAGTGATACGTTGGACTCACAAAGGTTTCTAAATTAGTTGAGATTTCTTTATTTTTATTGTGCTTTCTAACCAAGGTACTTTTAGGTGCTTTGACATGTTTATACTTGCATGTTTTATCAGCAGAACTAAAAAAACCAAATCTTGTTTTTATACGGTGTCGTGAGAATCTTCTAATTTTCGAAACCAAGAAGTATTAACAAAGAATTTACGCGAAGGTTAAGCCTAGAGAGATAATTTATACAAATAAATGAACAAACTCTTTACGAGAATCTCAAACAAGAAAAACGTCTTGTTTGTAAAGTTATTTACAATGACTTAAGTTATATACAGGTATTATTGTTATAATTAAACCTTTATGTTACTAGAGGTTTTATTGCAAAATAAAACTTTATTTAGAAATAAATGAAATATATGATTGGTTATAAAACCTTTATGTCACTTTACGTTTTATAGAAAAGTAAAAGTTTATTTAAAAGTAAGTAAAATAAATGATACAACAGATTCTCGTGAAAAAATGATGTCAACGTAAATTGGATGTCTTTTATTCTCCTAAATATGAACAAATATTATATTCCAAATAATATACACAACAATTTAAAAAGTATATAAATTTTTTTCCCCAAGAATAATAAATAATATTGTAACAATCTTTTTACTTCAACAAATTTGTTTTACAATTTTATCGGATAAAATTGAAACGCAGACATAATAACGTATAGTATGATTTAAAGTGTCGTCGAGGTAAGATTTTAAGATGTTATCCACGACAAGCATTTGAAAATTCAAATACAAACACCGACAATTTAGACACAAAGAGTTTTAATTGTTTTAGAATGTTTTGTTGTCTGATGGTTGTATAATTGTTTTTTAAGATACCAAGAAGTGTTTTACATATAACGAGATTTTCTCACATATGGGTGTGGTACCTTAATGTAACCTTTATTTTATGAAAATTGTTGTGACATTTCTAGTAATGCATAATGTCGCCACCGGGGACCTTAAAGACAAGACGATATATTTTCGACCTGCATGTGTATTGCATCTATTAAAACATACAAAATTGTTTATGATAATATTATAACACATATGTTAATCAAGGCATTATATTATTAGAAATTAATCACACACATTCAATATGTGTTAAAATACTAATGATGCTTGATAATTTGGAATACATAAAAAATATATGTTTAAAATATTGACACGAAAAGCATGCGCATGATAATGTAAATAAAATTGATATGTATCATGTGTCAAAGCAAAACTAATATAGTATTCACACAAGTGATTGAATTCTGCAAAGTTAGTATATATTTGCATAGTTGATATCAGGCAACAGGCAGACAACGAAGACAAACAATACATTAAAAAACAAGTTTGGAAAAAACAGGTCCAGTGGTTTAGGACAAGAAGTTGAAAATGTGGGAAGTTAACATATTTACTATATAT
>JAUMGZ010177329.1:0-14335 GCA_032359645.1 Pododesmus macrochisma | reverse complement strand
ACAGTATGCCTTTAAACGACATCTCCTCTGAGACTATTGGGCAGATGTTTACCAAATTTGGCAGGAAGCATCCTAAGGGGAAGGGGATTCAAGAGTGTACAAATGAAGGCCCTTACCCCCAAGAGAACAAATGGGCGGGGCCTAAAGGGGTAAATTTGATAATTTGCTTTTAAACGACATCTACTCTGAAACATTTTGGCAGATCTCAACCAAATTTGACAGGAAGCCTCCTTAGGAGTGTGGATTCAAGTTTATACTGTCTCCTCAGAGACTATTGGGCAGATTTCAACCAAATTTGGCATCCTTACTAGGGGAAGAGAAAGGGATTCAATATTGTACAAATGAAGTATCTGACCCCCCCAGGAGACAGTGAGCGGGGCTCAAAGGGGTAAATTTGATAGTTTGCCTTTAAACAACTTATCTGAAACTACTGGGCAGATTTCAACCAGATGGACGTTAAGGCCCTATGGGCCTTTTGTTTAAAATGGACTAGTAAATTTAAGAAACATGCATTTATGAAGTTCTGACAAAAAAAGGAGGATACCTGAAGTAAATATTATTCATGTATACTTAGTATATGGTAAGTTAAAGGATGTATAAATATATCTCAACAGCAATTTGGCATCATAAAAGTCACCATAAAATATCAATAAATTCATTTACTTATGTGAAAACTGAGGTGAAAGAACTGAAACTTATGATTATTTAAAACCATGCCTGATAGTTAACAAGAAAGTTTGCTCCAAGATATCAAATTTTTTGTCTTCAATTTATGGTGTCAAAGAAACGTCACAACCCCGTTTTCAGAATAAATTTTTAGTCAAAAAGTGTGTCTTATCCACTAGTATATACAGTACTGGTAATATTGGCAAACTCTTTCTCAGCATTTATGCTGAACATCCAAAAGGTTGTTACTCTGTTTTGTCGACTGTCAAAACTGTGGCAAAGTCATGGAACAGTGAATCATTTCTGCATACAATATTACTAAGACAGGTTACCTTGACCGTACATTAAGTAACCTGTCTAGACATTAAAGGATAGCATTCAATAATCGCAAGCGTGTATTCGTAATAATCTTGTAATATAAATTAGAGGCACCCAAATGTGTATCTTTGAGATATAGTTACCAAACAGTTACAACACTCAAGACACGATCGGTCATTTACGTATTATGTCAGACACTCGAACCAGAAGTATATAAGAGCATCAGAGATTGTTACAAGTAGATTAAACCATACCAACCAAGCAGATATCGTTGCTCCCTTTATTACAAAACCCTTCAAGTGCAGAATTGTATTATCTTGCTTAATGTTCTTTTCATATCCATGTCAGCAATGTTCTCTTTATTCTGATTATTTTTTGTATTAAATTAATATCATATTTTTTGTGAATGTAATGTATAATTTACCTTTGACAAAAATATGCAAATTTACCAAGAATTTACAGAACTCTTTTTCATTGGTTTATTAATTAAAAGGTGTCTTAAATGCTGGTGAACATGGAATGATAGCGATTGGGTTGTGCAATAATACCTATCCACGAAATTCACAGCCAGGTTGGCGGAATAATTCTATTGGTTACCATGGAGATGACGGAGGGTACATATTTCTTTTATATCAATTTTGTCCATCTTTACCAAACCTGTATTGAGGGCTGTATGTCCTTTAGAAATGAAATCCATTGTCTAACTTTAATTTGTTACTTTTTCAATTTCTCAAGAACTATTTGTCCATAATTTGAATAAAACTAAGGACGAAACAGCCATGGGGTTAGAGGAATCACATTTGTTCAAATTGTTGAGCTTAGCCTCAAGGCACCACTAGGGGACCAAAATAAGAGAAATTTTGTAACTATAAGGCCAGTTAAACATTAATATAGTAATGTTGATTCCTTTGGTCAAAGTGAGTACCACTTTTCTAGGCATGACTCTTTGGTCAAAACATTTACGTGTTATGCTTTTTGGAGTTGAAATTACACATCGTTGCCAAAATTGTAGCTTTTTCAACATTTTTATCATATCCTCCAAAACTACCTGCATTACCAACATCAATTTATCTTGGGAGAAGAGAATCCATATTATCTCAGGCACGCCATAGGGGCCCAAAATGGGGGAAATTTAAAACATTCTGAAAATCTGCTTCCAAAAAACTAGACAACCTGAAGCTAATGGCTTGCATATGTATGTAAAACCCTTTTGGTTTAGAGAACCAAGATTATAGTTCATTGAAGGCAAATATCCCCGAGTGAAAAATTGGTTATCAGTTTTGGGGGCAGATCAAGTTTAACATACATTTAGCAAATTTTGTAGTTTTTAACATTTCCAAATTCTTCAAAACCAATTGACTAATTTCAATATCACTGCTATTACTGGTAAATTTAGCAGAATGCATCCTGTAGTGAGGGGAATTAAGATATCTTGAACTGTTGGAGCTCAGTCACACCATGGGGGGACTTAAGGAGTTGAAAGTTGAAATCTGAGAAACCAGTTACATTCCTGAAGACCTTATTCTTGATGCTTCATTAGGAAGAAATGATCAAAGGGTAAAAAATGGGTGGCTTTTCTGTCAAATTTCAGGTTAGCAATTTATTTTATTAAATTGTTTACTTACAATTTAACACAATAAACTTTTTCAAAACTGCTTGATCAAATGAGTCTGCAGTTAGCCATCTTGGTGATTGATTTTAGATGGCTACACTACAGTAACATGTTGATAAATTATTTACAATAAAAAGGCATATTTTGTGCAAGTCTTTGGTATGACCTGATATAATCCTGTTTTATTTATATTATATTGTTATTGCCAGCAATTTCTCATTGACTAAGGCAGATAGGGACAAAATGCAATTTGCAAAGGAAGTTTCCAAAATGACAATCATGAACGGAGGGTTTGTTTAGTTTTTTTTTTTTTTTTATAATGTCTGTAGCGTATACATATGTAATAATAACATTACCATCATACATAAATCAACAATATGTTATATAAACACTTTTTTGGTGAACTCAATATTATTTTTGATATTAATTTTCTCTTTTTCAGAATTTTCATCGAGAATGGTTTCCCTCATGTGAATAGGGAGAGGTTTGATAGAGGAGATGTTATAAAATGTACTTTACAGCCAAATAACGAGCATGTTTGCTTTTACAGAAATAGCTGCTTGGTAAAATTATACTTGCTAAAAGAAATTGAATTTGCATGGAGAAAATGCACAGCAAAATCTCCAAATGTCTTAAAATACCCATAAACATTGCCTTTATGGCAAAATAGTAGTGTAAACTGCCTCATTTAAGCAGTTCTGTGCAATTCACTCAGATGAAGCAAGTGGATAAGCAAGGTTTAGGAATTATGATGTCAAAAGTGAAAATTGTGTGTGAAAAATGGGAGACTCCCTCCTAAATAGGGAGCGTCGGCAACTACGTAATATACATGTACTTGTATTCATAGTTATAACTTTTATATTTCTATTGAACATGTTTGATGTAGCTGAGTGGTGAATATGTTTGAACTGTCTGTATTTTCATTATATCTGTGGTGAATTACAAAATCAAAAATTGTCTTCACTTTTTCCTACCTTATTGCTAGCCAAGAGTTTTGGATCTGCATAGCTACCGACAAAACCGTGATGGACTAAACTATCTTAAACTTTTTGTAAAAAAAAATCACATGACCTGACAGTGAGGTAATTGTTAAAATTTGCGACCAATCCTGCTGCCATGATAACTTAAATGATTTCATGGGAACTTCATCATGTATTGTTTCATGGGAACTTCATCATGTATTGTTTCATGGGACCTTCATCATGTATTGTTTCATGGGACCTTCATCGTGTATTGTTTCATGGGACCTTCATCGTGTATTGTTTCATTGGACCTTCATCATGTATCGTTAATGGGACCTTCATCATGTATCGTATATATTCAGAAAACAGGATGAGGAATTCTGAAGAGCTTGATCATAATGTCAAACAGTTAGATTGATCATGAAATCCTGCATGATCCAATGAAATAACTGTTTTAAATCAATTAATCAGCCAAGAGTCGGCTTAAGTAGTGGCCAAATCAATCATACTAATGGCTCACAAAGAGGATCTGCCTAGACTTATCCTGATGAAGAACAGACAATCACTTTCAACACAACTGCTTCAAATATAATTACTTGTTTGTTTCTTTTATTGGAGTTTAATGTCCCTTTCAACACATGTCTAGGTCATATGGTGTCTGTTTGTGACAATGTGCACTGATTGCTACTTTATAGAGGCAATTGCTGTCTCGCTGAAATATCATGCTACAGACATATTAACATGATAATTATCCTGACACCAAGCCAACCAGTCCTTCTCCTACCCAAAAATGGTGCTGAGTGCTTAGCAAGGAGCAAAAAAGATATCTAATTTAAATGTCTTAGGTTTGACATTACCAAGATCGAAACCCCACCTCTAGCTCACAAGAGCACATTCTAAATCAAGTGCATTCTCTTTTACATTTGAAGACTTTCATCATCATGGATTTGTTATGTTGAGAACTTGCGTCATGACATTATGACATTTTTGTCAATTAATCAATGTTATCACAGTGCATTTATTTTTTTTGTATATCTATTACAGATGTACAGAAAGAAATTGAAAGTTCCTTCAGGTGGTTTTTATCCCATGATAGGCATGCATTCCAAAGGGGAGAGTGTAGAGTTATTAGAAGAATACCCTTGGAAGCTGATTAGTGATGATGATGATGATGATGTAGATGATGATAATACTGCAGACTATTTGCATGCTATGGATTATGATAACACTGACAATGAGGACCTCAGTGATGATATGTTTGTAAGTTTTCTTAATTTTTAGATTATTTTTGTAATTTTATGTATTAGCCCATTGACCTCTCAAGTCACATATGGACTCTTCCAAAAACCAATGAAATGCACAAACAGTCAAAATTCAGGAGTGGATGAGTTGGCATCGTATAAATATAGGAAAATTTGAAATTCTTGACAGTGCTTTTAATGATGAAATAAGAATGGCTTGTATTTTGTTTTCTGTAGTTTTCTACATTTTGATTACCTTTATCGACCAAAATGATTGTTTTTCTTTCAAATATTGAAAGTCTGAAAGATATTAAATTTCTGTGAAGCTCAGATACTGTGAAAATAACACTTAACAACAAAAATTGCTAAAAATTTGCCTGGTTGTAACTTTGTATTTTATTTTGTAATAATTTATAAAACATTAAGCAAAACAATAGAGATTCTAGCTGTCTTGGAATATTTTACACAGCAGTCGTGATCATCATCTATCATTAACATGTACATATTTGCCAATTTTTCAAAATGTTCATTGGGGATATCATGTGTCTTAATCTAATATTGTCTAAAAAGTACTTACAATGCACAATATTTGACAAACATTAGTCTTAAATGACATATTTTCTATTGCTTCATGCAATGTAATAATTTGACTTGAGATTTAAACAAGATTTATGGAATACTGAAGATATGAAAAGTCAAAAATGAGGGTCAAAATTGGAGTCTCATTCTTAAATAGGGAGAATTGGCAAGCATGGACATAGGGAATTTAAATTAATGTTATATATTGCAGTTTCCTGACATCCAGGTCCGTTTGGAGGATGTACAGTATACTCCAGCAGACAGTGTCCAAACTGTAGCTTGGTCCAGATGTGCTTATATTAACACAAGAAATACTGGAGAAGTCAGGTAGCTTCTGAATAGTGGTAGTAACATTATTAAAAATCATTTAAAGTACTTCTAAACATATATTACACCGATAATGACTGTGACAGCTAAACTTGAACTTGTCACTAGGTGCATTCTAAGTTCTATTTTGATTCTTGTATTGATGTCTGGTATATTTTAGAAACAGTTCTATTGGTATGTGTTTAAAGTGGTGTATCACTTTGATGTATCTAACTTATAAACATCTTAATCTTTTATAGAATAAATCTTCATCTTTGTAAATATAAAGTATGTCATTAACACTGAAGGTCCAAGTGACCTTCTGCCAGCTGTTTCTTCATCCACCATTGTGCATCATCTGTAAACATTGTACAGTTTGAATCATACACAACATTTATACATGGAGATAAAGGTTAACACTCTTTTTATTTAGGGAGACTTTTCATATTCAATTCTTAATTTGTAGTAGTAACATGGTCATTTTTCATTGCACAATTCAGATACAGCTAGGGTCTATTTACAACAACACTCATTATTAAAGCAAATATAGGCTACAAGAAAAAAAAAGATATGTAACAATTTGACTAAATAATTACAATTTTGATTCAATTCAACAGAAAAAATATATAGATATACTTGGATTGTGAAGAATTAGATGAATATAAACATTTAGCACGCATTTTTTATGCATAAATAAATCTAGACACCTTTTGATAAAAGTGTAGATAATACCACAGAAAATCTTATGATTATAAACTGTAAACATACATATTTTAGCTGTAATCTTAGCTAGTGCTTTTCGTGATGTCATTAAAGTGCTAATTTATTTACAGCGCTTAAATTTAACATCTAGATTAAAAACATTAATGTAGGCCTACGTACGCATATTTATGATTGCGTGTTTATGTCTTGAACAGACTGTAGCCATAAAATATAAAATATAAATATGTTTACAGTAATTTCTTTTTAGTCCATCTGGACCGAAGGTCCAAGGTGGACTTTTCTCATACAAATCCTGTCTGTCGTCCGGCGTCCGGCCGTCGTTTACTTTTTAACATTTTCAACTTCTTCTCCAAAACTCCTGGACCAATTTCATCCTAACTTGGTAGGAAGTATCCCTAGGGGAAGGGGATTCAGATTTTTTCAAATAAAGGGGCCACTACTAGGGGGAAAAAAAGGGGGGAAAATTGACAAAACTTCAAAAATCTTCTTCTAATAAACTAGAAGCCCTAGAGCTTAATGTTTTGAAATGTAGTAACTTTAGGGCATGGAGAACCAAGTTTGTTCAAGGCGTGTCTCTGGGGTCAAAAATAGGTTAAGCGTTTTGGGGTCAAAGTTCAACACTATAGCAAATATGTTATCTTTTCATATTTTCGACTTCTTGTCGAAAGTTACTGGACCAATTTCATCCAAACTTGGTAGGAAGTATCTCTAGGGGAAGGGAATTCAGATTTGTTAAAATGAAGGGGCTGGGCCCCCAGGGGGTGCTACTTTAGGGTCCAAAGGGGGGAAATTTGACAAAATTTCAAAAATCTTCTATAAACTAGAAGCTTAGAGCTTAATGTTTTTGTATGTAGTAACTTTGGGGCATGGAAAACCAAGTTTGTTCAAGGCATGAACCTTAGGTCAAAAGTAGGTTACGCATTTTGTGGGTCAAAGTTCAACACTACATATACATAGCAAATATGATACTTTTTCACATTTGCAACTTCTTGTCAAACACTTCTGGACCAATTTCATCTGAACTTGGAAGATGTCATCCTTAGGGAAAGATGATTCAGATTTGTTAAAATGCTGGGGCACAGTACCCAGGGAGGTCCACTAGGGGGCCCAAATGGGGAAAATTTGATAAAATTTCAAAAAGCTTCTTATAAACTAGAAGGCCTAGTGCATAATGCTTTGGTTTGAAGTAACTTTAGGGCATGGAGAACCAACTTTGTTCAAGGCGTGACCCTAGGACCAAAAGTATTCAACTGCCAATCCAGATGGACGTTAAGGCCCCATGGGCCTCTTGTTTTTTGCAGAGTGGAAAGTCAGTAATGAGGCTTAATGTTATACTTTAAATGTTAGAGTTAATGTCGGAGGTATTCATGTATTTTCTTGTAAGCTGTGATACTGATAGGGTAGCACTGTTTAAAAAGTTAAAAATTAACTTAAAATAAGGTTGTGAAAGGAAGAGCCTTATTATTTATTTTGGAATATAAAAAAAAGCATCATTGTAAATGTCGCATACAGAAAAAGAGTTTAGTCCGTGTCATAACATTTTAACATAACGGGGGTGCATGTACACTGCAATGTGAAACGCTAATTATTTGTGAGTGAAAAATTGTTAAAAATTAGAGCAAAATTTCCTATATTTTTTATCTTTTATTTTTCACAATTTTAACTTCTTCTCCAGAACTGCTTGGTCTATTTCAACCAAATTTATAATCTTTATGTAGACTATAACTTGTGAAAATGTTTGACTTTGATAACTCAGGTGACCTTTAAGTCCCATTGGGCCTATTGTTTCTAAACAATAATTTATATATCACCTTTTTATTTTTCAGAAACCAAGAAAGTGCATGGAACACTTGAATTTTTAAAGAGGAGGTTGCATTCTGCATTAAAAAGGAAACTATACTTCCATTTTATGAATTGTATTTTCAAAATTTATTGAAATAAATTTAAATATTTCTTAATCTGTTTTTATTTATCTCTTTTTCAATACATTGATTCGTTTGTTGTTTGTTTAATAAGGTCTTGATTGTATTCTGTATGCCCTTCCACAAAAGATAGCATCATGTAATAATTGTCAACTTTAAGTTGGGCAAAAATGTTCTCTTTTATTCTCTCCCCTATTCCCTTCCCTCTTGTTATTCACCATGCAGCAAAAAAAATTGGTCTTTTTGATATACATATATATATTTATTAAAAATGCATTTTTAAGACCCCAACTAGCACCTCCACAGATCAGATGGGATGGTTGAATTTCTGTATTTTCCTATTGAACCACATCATTACATTTTCATTTGGTGTGGCCATCTCCTTCAATATTCCTTCAAATTAGAGCATAACTGCAGCATGTGCCAAAGCACAGCAGTCGCGGACGAACGCAACATGTGAATTCTTTAATATTGCAGGTTGAATGAATGTCCAAAGTCTTTCCTATACTGGTTGTATCTGACCTCTTGCGGTTTTTATGGTTTGTTTTAAACAATATGATCTTCATTTGTATTTTTTTATTTTTGGTTACCAGTCCTTCTGATACAGACTCTAGTGATTATTTTATGATTTTTTTCTATTTCAATTTTAAAAACATTGTTCCCCTAAACTAAATTTTTAACCATGATATATTGATATTTATATTTTTAAAAAATATATTCAGAGAAGTTGGTTCATTCCTTGGTGTCATTTTTTCTGTTTGAACATGTTGTTTTCTGTAAACTCCCTCCTTGTATGAATAATTGCCATAAATTTGGAATTTAAAAAAAACCCATAAGAGAATGACAAAATGAGTATGGTTATAACGGGGCTTATTGATGCAAGGGACATGAAAGTGTAGTTAAACAGGTAGACTCTATAATATGTCTCCATATCAATAAATTACTTGGAGAAAAATTGACACTCAATGCTCAAGAGTAATGTTAAAGCATAAAAAAGTATGTTTGCAAATTTTGGTAAGTTTTGACTTTGCTACCCCCATCCCCTGCGATTTTCCCCAGGCCCATGATTGGCAAGTGGAAAAAGCTCTGGCTGCTTTCCATGTTTTCATTAATCTTGCACAGAATGTTTACTTAAAAACGTTTATAACCTCATCAGTTTTTGCCAGTTTTCTTCTCCTTTGTCTCAATGTTGTTTTTGTTGATTGCATTTTGAAGTTTAAGCAGTGGTGACTGATTAATTGTGAAAATAAAAAGTGTTGCGGCTCTATAAATAAATCGTCTGCAGTAAACAAACGCATAAATGACAAAGATTAGAACTCTTCACTTACCAGCCTCGTTTTCAGTCCACATAACAACAGCTCCAATATGGCGGCGGTAAGGTCAAATCTCCGTCGGAAATTTAGTAAGAGTTATATAGACAACTTTTTTAAATCGAGATGGATTTGTCTAAAACTTTCGGGCTGTTCTGACAGAGGGATTTGTAGACTTCTGAGCAGGTTCGTTAAAAAATACACGCGCGAATATCTTCTCTAGCAGCGTTAGAAGTGCCCATTAGGTGACCTGACACAGAGTATAGTACGTAATAGCTAGGCCTTACATCTTGTTCAAAGTCTCCTCACACAGATTCGTCCATTATACACGTAGTTATCATAAGTTATGATGGTGGTCAGTCTTAGTTTTCAAATTTGTTTTATTAGAATACACATTAGATAATTAAGTATCTTTACTTCTGATTTGTAAAATGTTAATTTTTCAATATGTTTGGTTAGCGTTGAAAGTATTTATCAAATCGATTACCTTTATGCGAAAGAATGATTTAAAATTAATCTATAATTGTTTTCGTTTTGTTAACAGGTCCTACCCTAGGAAGATAAAGATGTATTTTCCAAAGAAACAACTGCAGTTTAGACAAATTAAAATAAGTTACTTGCAATGAAAATAAATTTTGATTGAGCATGCTTATTGCGTGTTGTTTCAATTATTTCATTTAAAATCAGAGATAAGGCACATGTTTTGTTTTATTTAGACTTCGCTCTAGTCATAGTGTAGCGAGTGAGGGGCAGATGCCCAAACCAAACAAAAATGAAGAGAAACTGTCGTATTGGCTACATTTTAAGGATTATAACTCACCTACTTCATGTATAATCTACAATACGTTTGACGAGCACCGTCGTCCAAGCTGTTCTGACTAAAATGCACCCCAAACACTAATAACCCTTTACTTGTTCATTGCCTGCATACAATATACATATGTATAATTAGTATCATAATTCAGATTCTTTGTAGTTAGCATTCGTGGATATTGTTAACTAACGTTATTTGTCTTGCGGCGACCGAGAACGAGCCAATATCTTTATATGTTTAGATGTTATCATATCGCGAGCACCTGGTTTCGTTTCTAGTTTTTTAAATAGAAGTTTGTGATGATAATAAAGTTAATAAATGTAAATTTTGTTCTCACACCTGTGATAGAGTTTTCCTGTGTTTTAACCCGTGTGAAATTTCTCATTCTCACCTGTCGTACAGGCTGATATGAAGAAAAAAACACCAATGCTGAACCAGCTTGTCTTACACCCAACCCCCTCCCCCGTGTGAGATCGATTGCATGCAATGATCTCGACGATAATTTTGAAACTACTTTCGGAATGCATTGGAGTTTAATCGCTAAATTGAGTTCCGAGTAATAATTAGAAAAGAGGCATAACTCGTGTTTGTTTACGAAAAAATCGTCTTCGATATAAACTAGAATTGATCTTCACACGGTATTTATGTATAGCTGTTTCATCATTTTTTTTTAAATTATGGCCATAATAATGCACAGTCACTTAATTAGTCAAGACACTAAATAATAAACAAAAACTTCACATGTAATCAATCCTGTCAAATGCGAAAACTAGCACTCCACGTTCAACTTCGAACGAAACCATGTCCATACGGCCAGTACCTCAACATCACGATCATGTGACATAAATATAGCGTCTCAACACATTTCGGAGTCATTCAAGATCCAGTCACAAGAAAGTTCACCTGCTAATGCCCCTGGTTCAATTTTCCATGGATCTTCCATTCGTGGTGGTACTTTTTCAATCAACATTAACGTTCATTCTTGTGCCCAGAAAAAGGAAGCACTCCGATTACTCAGTAATACAAACATTGTGCCCCTTCTGAGGACCACAGTCCAGTTGATTCGACTTGCTTTGATATTCAACACTATTTATAATTATCTTTTGTGACTTTATTCTTTTGTGACAAATGTTAATCCTCTTTGTTGATATAATATAAATAACGGTACTGATAGAAGTTGTTTATGCGGATTAACGTCATGTTTGTGGAGGATGTAAACATACATATTACAGATTATTGCGCACACGTGGCTTTGTTGACAAGACACTCTTTTGCTTTTCATCTCTTCTATTTTGCAAAGATTGCAACGTAAACAGATGAGAACAATAATCAGACACTGGTGTTAGATTCTTTTTTATCCCTCCCTAGGGTGAGATAAGCGCAGACTGCTATTATAAACAATGACATGACGTCGTAAAAACGAAGAATATGACGTCATTGCAACAATTAATATGACGTGACAACACCAGGTCTAAGAAGGAAATTCATCGGATTTTCTAGAAAATCAAACAATCAGAGCTTAGTTTTCGACGTGATAACAATGTTGAAGGTGTGAGATCAAGAATCAAACACCCCTTGTTGTGTAAAATAGAGATACCTCTCCCTCGGATTGAGATTAATTTGTCTTGACGAACAATCCCATTCCTCGGGTAAGATATATCTTTCTTACACAACAAAGGTCTTTGTGCGTCACATGTTTTACTTTATTTTGCCCATGTCCATGTCCATAAGGCTATTGAATATCGTATTGGTTTTGTCGTACTTACTACTTTAGATGTTTAATATTCATATAAGCAAACATTCAAATGCTGGATTTGTACCAAGACTCTGCCATATCTGATGCATTGTTCTACCTTGTGGCGTATTTCTATCTTATCTAAATTTATGGCAAATTTTCTACCTTGTCTTCAATCGAAGGCGAATTTTGATTTTCAAAATCCATTTTAGATTTTCGCTGCCCTTTTGTGTAAGCTATATAAAAAATTATACTTTAAACCTTGACATTGACGTTATTTGCTATTCATTGTCAACTACAGGATATACATTGTGAGTGTTTCCATTTTAAGTTAATAAATGTATATTTGGTTCCTTTTTCTGTGTGCGTCCCACGTTTTCTTATTGTTTGCCAATGTCTATGGACTTACGGCTTAGAATATCGTCTTGGTTTTTCGATTTACTTATTTAATATATATACATAACATGTCAAAGAATTAATTTTATACCAGATTTCCCCCAAAATTTCATTTATTTGTTTATAAATTTTTGTTCCAATGTTTATGTAAAGAGCATTAACATTTTCATTTAATTTGAAACATTATTTTGGTTGATATTTTTGTCAGTATAAGTATTTGAACAAGAGGCTAAGTGGGCCTGTATCACACAACTGATTTCAACCATCATTCATTACCTTGACTTTTACCCTTAACATTGCAGTTAATTATAATACGGTTTCATGATGAACAATAAGTATATGGAATTTGAGTTATGTGACCTTCACCTTAAACAGCATGCACTTAGTGTCAAACCCTACATATTCCTTCATAATGTTATCATGCAACATCTACAGTAACAAAATATTACATTTGACCATTATGATCTTGACCTTTCACGACACGATCTTGACCTTACTTTTTTGCACAAATGGCTTCATTCTAAACACTAATACTTTGTTATATTTTTATGTATGGAATGTTACCTATGTGACCATATGCTATGTAAGATACCCTCCTTTGGTCCTACCCTCTTGTTCACCAGGGGCCAGAAACTTGATTTGTACAATCTTGCATTCCCATCTTCTAAAGATGCATCCTGTCAAATTCGGTTGAAGTATGTCCAGTAGTTCCCGAGATTCTTTTTAAAACCTTAAGGGGAAATAAGTCATTCTTTGTCCCACCCAAAAGGTCAATGGGGGTCAAAGACGTTATATTTGAATCCCCTTCCCATAAATATGCATTCTGACAATTTTTGTTTTAATATGTCCAGTAGGTGTTGAGATGCATTTAAGGGGATTCAGTAAAATTAACTTCTTTTGGCCCCGTGGGAGGTGGGTTCAGATACTTCATTTGTACAATCTTGAATTCTTTCACATTCTTCCTGCTAAATTTGGTTGAAATTTGCCCAGTAGATTTTTTGGAGATGTCGTTTAAGGGAAACATTCAAATTAACACCTATAAATAAGGCCCCACCCATCTGTCTCTTGTTGGGGTTCATATACTTCGTTTGTACAATTTTGAATCAACATCGCCTGATGATTCATCCTGTCAAATGTTACTTCGATATATCTTGCTGTATATGTTCCTAGCATAATATACATTCATATGATGTCCTACACTGTAAAACTCTATTAAATATGGCAAGCATGACTTCTCAATGTCGCAAAATATTCGAGTTTTGTCCAGATTTTTTCTACGTCTAATGTAGATATTCCATGCATGGTCTCCTTTTCAGATGCGTGTTTCATGTTGCCAAACATGATTCAATATAGCAACCAGGGCATTTAGTTGTCTAAAATCTCCTTCCTCTTGTCACGAAACCTTAGTCAAAGTTTCACATAACTGGTCCTTGTTTAATCGCTTTTTAGAGTGTGTCTTACTCTATTACATTCTATCTAAAAGAGTAAGCAAAGCTTCTTACTGGCCACAACCTTTTCGAGTATTGTCACTAAACGTTGGTCAGATGTTTTCAAAACGTTATGAAGATGTTCCTTGTTGCACGATAAATTTTCAGTTGTATGTCTAGTGTTGCAAAACAAACACCATCCAATATGGATGTGTGTGTGTGTGTGTGTGTGTGTGTGTGTGTGTGTGTGTGTGGAGACCACTTTCTCATTATATTAGCCTGTAACTCATTCAAAACAGTAAAAACAAAAACCAATATGATATT
>JAUMGZ010177307.1:0-14338 GCA_032359645.1 Pododesmus macrochisma | reverse complement strand
GCTGATTGGCTGCTTTGAAAGGTCACGCCAACGACCTAAACAATTGGCGTTCCTCAGATCTTCCTAGCGACATCCCAATAGGCAGATCTGGTTTTAGTCAGATTGCAAAACAATACGATATAAAAATGAGACGAACAACCAAGTCTCGTTTTGAAAGGAATTAATTAGTCCTAGCTACGAATCAACCGTCACAAACAGACGCTCTAGAAAAAATGAATTTGTATATTCTAGGTGTTTTGGATTTTTTCAAAGTGTAACAGTTTCTATTCACGAAAAACTAATATGCTAGTAAGTTATTAAATAGTTATTGCAAATGATAAAACAGATTTTAAGTTAAGTTCGACTACTGATTATTACGTAATGTTTGGCAATTAAAAAAGAACATCTATAACATAATAAAAGCCAAAAAGCAAACAAATATTTTGAATTTTAGCTCGTTAAAACTGTAAATTATTTCAAATGTTAAGACGTCTTAACAGAATAATAGGGGAACACAAAAATCAATACTTTGTTGTATTTGTTGGGCCTTTATCAAACATATTGCTCCTTTAATAATAAGATTGCAATAAAACTAACATTTGTTGTTATGATCGATTTACTGTGCCATCGTATCATCACATAAATGTCTTTGTTAGTTTAAGAAATGGAAAGTTAACGGTTTCGGAGTAACAATTTGACATTATATTGTCCGCCATTATACTGATCTAGTAGTTACACCTATGTAATAACTATCTTATAAGATTGTTTTATAGAAACACTTATTATATCAAATATAATGTAAGATATTAGAACCGCTGCCGTTAACTGCTTCTTAACTGTGTACTAGTGATATCAATATGCGTCATCCTTCTGTCTCCTGCCATATCGACAGTTTACATTTTTTGATTCGAAGTTTAAACTGTATAATCACAGATCTAAGCGAAACGGAATTGCAAAATGCTCTTTTATCTTAATACTACCAATCCAAAACCCTTTTCCTAGGCAGTTTACTAATGCTTTTTTGATATTACATTTGGCAAGGTGCTATATGTTTTCTATATTCCACACTATCTGAAGTTGTGAATTCTCATCTGTCCTGACACATTCACACGCAAGTCCGACATCAAGTCAGTTTAAATAATAATTTACATACTTAAAACCACAGCGTTTTTGTATAATTGATGTATGTAGAATGTAACTGGGCATTGAGACGACAGACAGGATCTAAAACTGTTAGGGGACTACTTTAACCATTACTCGTTAATCCTATATGACTACTTACATTATTATCTTTATTCCTATGTGGCTCCTTGAACCATTACACTAAAAACGGCAGTTAAATAACACTTTTCATGGCTATACTATCTTAATAACATTCTTCTTAAAACTATTTCTAAAAAGCATCTTACATGAACAGAAGTTTCATATTAGAATTGATGGTTTAAGAGACTTTTACAAGATGTAAAACACAGTCACTTGTTTCAAACGTATTATAAAACATGCGCACACGTCATTGTTTTTTCTTATTCGAATCAATGAAAAATTATGTTTGATTCAAAGATTTTGAAATAAATATTAACAAATTACGGATGCTTTTAGTTAAGGATTACACTGAATTCGATTGTCTCCATGCATTCTTCCTCTATATGAAGTAGTGTTCACTGTACGTTAATAATTACTGTCGCTACATTGAAACCATATAATTACACGTAATAAACACAGCATTCAGAACACTTTTAGGCCACATTTCCTATCTATCATGATGTTGTATGGTATATAAAATCAATAGTGCTTCCCTATAATCATCAATACTCTCGCTGTGTTAGATGAAGTATGCTTACAGATAGACTTAGACAATCGACTTTTTACCTTCCAACTGAACGTTATGACAAGATGATAAAAACACGGCAATCAGTCCATTGTCTGTTTTGCATCCATTTTATTCCGTGGATTGCTTGCATTATCTTAGAATATATGTTACCAATCTGCTCATTAAAGTGAAAGCTTCTTCTGTTCAGTTTACATCTTTGTAAATTAGTAAATGAAACTCGAGCAACTATTATTTAAATGGTTTAAGCTTTAGAATAGTACGTTTTCATTAAATTCAGGACATCAATGAATTTGCCATTTCATATAAACAATAAAGTCCTAAGCGCTCAGTTACCATGACGTTGCACGTAAAATTTATTATTTCTTAAAAGTGTACCGTTTATCTTTAACTTTGAACGTTGGTTAACTGTACAACTTTTAATTATCTTGCGTTCAGTAGCGCAATGCCAAGCCAACGAAATTTTGCAAGGACCTGCACATATATAGCAAACGACAGCTTTTGCTTCCTTATTCGTTAAACAAGAAGATATCTTATTAAAACTGTGCTTATTCCTAATGCTTGTATCTTTATACGGCGACTAACTGTGACACGTCATTTTGGATGTCTGAACAAATACCGTCATATGCTGGAAACATTTTGACTGGGTTTTCTCTTTTGTTCGTATAGAGATCACCAAGAAGAACCTCAAGCTGTACGACAGGAGCCACGACAACTGGACTTCCAATGTCATTCCTGATGTACATTGAAAATGACGATGCTTCAGCACCACGGACACAACAAGCTGACACCCACATTAGATATGGAATATTAACGCGGTTATTTAGAAGAACTTCCGGATTTGTAGAGGGAACAGCTCCACTGATTGTGTAAACTTCCGGTGTGTCATGTGACTGTCGGCGTTTTTTTACTTGATTTCCGGTATTGACAGAGACAGGAATACGGCAGTATTCTGTTGCAAATTTTCTGATTTTTTGCATCGCTTGTTTCCAGGAGGTGATAAGTGATACGTGCATTGGCGCTGTGTTGGTCAAGGTGAAGGACGCAATTCGTTTACTGACCGTTGAGCCGGTGATATCGGGAGACAGCAGGTGCATTTGGTGATAATTGGATGATCTATAATCCATCAGAAACGCTTGGTTCTCACCATTCTCGCACAGGTCTTTCTCGTCCTTCAGATTTTTTGTGACTATTCCTTTACGTTTCTGATCGAAGAAAACATTGAAGAGACTGTAGTCCAATTTTACCAATCCTGAAAAAAATCGTAACATATAGAATTAAATTTTTTGACATATTTGTTTGGTGAAAGCTTGATATTGGCGAATGATGCAGCAGACCCTTTTATTTGCATAAGAACAATATGAGTCTCAACAATATTCTTAAAAACTGTTTTAAAAACTTTTAGTCATCACATATCATGTGAATATGTAGGTTTCGGTACAACATCATCATGCCTATATCATAGCTTTTGCACGGAAAGGGAAACGTTAGATGCTATGTAAATAAAACAGTTTATTACTGTTACATGTCGTTTCAGTGCTTTAAATGCAGACACAATTTCAATTTTACTGATAATGATTTATGTTTGAAACAAGCGAAATTAAAATTAAAACATTTCTAGCTTTAACTCAAAGTTTCTTATGTTCAACTTCTACTTGAGAAGTTGAGTGAATCTGAGATGCTACATTGATCTACAATCTGGTTACTATCTGATCTGTGAATATATTTTATTACTACTGGAGTACTTGTATTTATCTGTATTGTTTAGATATCTGTATATTTGTCTATAAAACCTTACAAACGAAAACAATTCTTTTACATAATAAAATGTTTTGAAAATACGTTTTGACCTGATCTTGTTTTTACATAAATTTATGCACTTGGTTATTTTGGATGTTAATTTTTCATTTATTTATTTCATGTCATCGAATATTTGATCTGTTATGGACTAACGACAGTATTCGTGTTGTCTTAGTTACCTTTCTCTATCATGTAAGGTACTGCTGGCCACATTGTATCGCCCATTTCGTTAAAACTCCCAAAAGACATGATTGGAATCCTGGCTCGTGTATCATATATTGTTCCAAAATGTGTATTTTTCTGACCAAATATGTTTGCGTATTCAGTTTCTTTGGCAAACCTCTGGCATATGTAGTACTTGGTAGAGATATTTGCAATGCCTTGTGGCAAGGCTTCATTCAGTAGAAATTTTTTCCAACATTTGTGCTTCATGTCCCCTTTGTTTTTCCTTATCCTCTTAGCAGGTTTACATGTTTCTTTGTCGGTATTATCAGAACAGAATTTGTCCAATTTCTCCTGGCAGTTTTTCGTGGCAGTTGAGAATGGCACAAAGATCGATCTATGATTACACCATATAACAGCATCTCCTTTCTCATTTAAGGACGTAAACGACCAGTTTGAGTGCACAAATCTGCTTAAGCCAACATCGTAAAGTGAAAATTTACATTCCACTTCTGAAACAGATAATAAAACCTATTACGAAATAAAGTTTCCTTTTATTTTATGATTATGACAAATGTCGGACTATCCGCCAATAGCAGAATCAACAATGGTTTCTTACGCTGAAACATATTGTCATAATAAAAATAGCACCAAATTAATACCAACAGTTTCTGAGTAGCCCTAATTGATTTTAAACGTTTACAGAGTTCTCCACGTCACCAAGCGTCAATCTACAATAAAAGTCACCAAGAAATACCTAACACACGTCTGTCTACAGCGTACGTTACAATGAAGACCTTATAAAAGTAAAGTCTGGCCAAAACGCAAGCCACCAAGAAAAACCTTCTAAAAGTAAAAGTCTGGCTAAGATGCAAGTCACCAAGAAAAACCTTATTTAAGTCTTGCTAAAACGCAAGCCACCAAGAAATATCTTACACAAGTCTGTCTACAAGTCCATAAAACGTATATGTTAACTTTTGCGTAGCTTATTAAAATGTACTGTATAACTTACCGTCTGAAAGCTTCCCATTAAAAAGTTGATCTGGAAATGAAAATAAAAAGAATTCATTATCAAATATCAGTTATCTTTTGTGTTTTGAATGGTTTTACCTCCTGGCCATCTTTACTGGCATATTTTGCAAAACAATTAAGCCACGCATTTACGATTCTTAAACAAAAGATGTTGTAATATTTATATTTAACATAATTGAAAAGTCAAGGTAATTCCAATCTCCACCAACCCTACACACCTAAACACGCACGCACGCACAAACGCACGCACGCACACACACACTTACCCAAATCAGTGAGATCCTGTACATCCGTCCCGGAGCATTCGTACTTGAATTGTTTGTTTTCTTCACCAAACGGAGAACTGCACGAAACAACGTCTTTGCGTTTACAAGGCCGCACTTCTATCCTGTCATTGCCACAGTTAGCGTGGTCATCAGTGACGTCATCTCCTATCTTGCAATACCGGAAACGGAAATCATTGCTTCCAGATTGTAACCAAATTGACCATGAACTCCATGTTGGTTCTGTGTAACAAAAATTAAATAAGTTACACAATATTGTTTACTTTTTAAATTTTGATTTGTGTTTACTTAGTTCTCGAGAAGATTTGGAATGTAGATTTCTCACTAAATGTAGAAATTCACGTCAATGTCCATGGTTTAAAATACATCATTAATTTCAATGTGAAGAAAGATATGGAAAAACATCTCTGATACGTTTTTGTCCTGACATTCTTGTCTGGTCCATCTTGTCTGATATATTCTTGTGTTGTACGTTTTTTTTGAGTGATACATTCTAGTCCGATACATCTTTTCTGATACATTATTATATGGTAAATTCTTGTCCGTCTTATGTGTTTGAACTGTGCGTATTGTTGATTGTTGAACTGTTTTAAGGTTTTATTGTTCTTTTATTTTAGTTATTCAACAGAGATCTACTAACCTTCGCTTTCATCACAGTACGTATCAGCTGGAACGCCTGTAAAATTAGATTGTATGACGGTTAGCAATATATTTAGGCTGATTTCAAGAATAGAAAATACCTAACATTTATTTTTTATACATAGTCTTGCACTGAAGTCGAAATTTTATCAAATCTCGAGTAACCATTCAACTCTCGAATATCTAAAATACTAAAGAGATAAAAGATTGTTTGGTGTACATAATCTCGAAGAAATAAAATATAATGCTATTTCTATGTAAATATGGCGTTCAGTGAGGCTAATATGATTTTCTGCCTGCGACGGTGAAGTGCCGAGCGAAGTCAGGGGTGTTAAAAGAAAGGCTCCTTGGTGAATTAAACACCACGCCAAATTTTGCTGCGTCTGTTCTTAATAGTGGAATAAATTGATTACGTGAAGCTGTTTTCATAACATCGGGCAGTTCATATTCTGCGTTAAAAATCAATTTTAATTTTCTATTCCCGTCATTTCTTGATTAAGAAATCTTTCACGAGTCTTACATGTTTTGTAGTCGACTTCGGTGATATTGGTCTGGTGCTCGCACGCTTGACTTTGGAGATGACACAGACTGGAATAAATAATGCCGTCAGATCCGCACATTCGTCTCCCGATATTGTTTCCACAAGACGCGGGGCATGCACATCCGACACTATGCTCCCCCGTGCGAACACAGATTCCACCGTATTTACAGTTCTTTATGTCACAAAGTTGATCGACTATACGAAGAAAAAGCAAATAAAAATAGAAATAAATCACAAAAACTTCAAAATAAATGTTTTAATGCGAGCATTTTTGAAAAAAAAAATCATAACTTGCAACATACAAAGAATCAACGCCTGTTGATGTATCTTTCTTTTTAACTTATATCAGTTGCATCACGTCGATGGTAATATCACGTAATGTTCAGATAGAGACAGATGTTGAAAGTTTGAGCTATATTGCCTCGCATTTATTCATGCAACAGGTAAAGCCATTTGTGAAGGGAAATGGGCCTCCAATGAATACCTTTAATGGTATGATATAATGAAAATACTAATATTCTTGTCCCAACGGGAACTTAGAATTTAGCGGTGGAAGTCAAGACCGTCGTCACTCCCTGTCCTTTTACTTAATGGCTGCCGCCTTTTATCCCTGTCCCGTTGCTGTACATGATCAATTATAATGTACTTGTAGTAATTACAGATGTAATACATACGTATAGTATTGAGTATAAACTTTTTAAATACATACAATTTGGTATTTGGTCAGAATCATCAACGGAACTGTTGTCTTCAATATCTGAAAATTAAAACCGAATAATCAATATTTAAACAGATTAACTTGAACATTAAGGTTGACATTTTGCAATGGTGTAGTTTAAATGCTCATGTAAACCTCGCAATTATAGACTACTTATAACGAATTGTAGGATGTAAACTGTATATATTAAATTGGTGATTTTATGATTAATAATAAGTAACTAAAAAAACCTTTATTTATAAATCTGACATAACTGCGTGTTTTCATCTGTTAAACTTTATTGTTGGATTAGTCAAACGTGCGTGTTGAAGGTATTAAATAGTTTACGTACCATAACTCTGAGTAGCCTCGGTTGTCATGGTTACTTCCTCTGAAGTATCACGACCCTCAGATCCCTCTGTTGTAACCAATGACACTTTCTTCGTCATTTCTGTGATAGAATAAATCTACATTAATCTAATTATATTTAAAAAACAAAAAACAAAAACAAAAACAAAAAATAATTGACATAGGTTGTTACAAAATAAATGTGTCCATTAAGTTAATTACAAATCTTCGTGTATGTTTTTCTCACATATTTCAGAGTATCAAACTTTTTGAAGAGCTCCTATTTATCAATACAGTTCTACTATTTACTTTCTTCGCGCTAGGTCATACTAAAGGCAAGATTATTTAAAATCGATACTTAAATAAAAAAATTGTGAATTAGAAACATAATCTAAACAAGAGGCTCATCGGGCCTTAACGTCCGTCTGGATTGGCATTTGTAAACTTTTAACCTAAGGGTCAAGCCTTGAACAAACTTTGTTCTCCATTACCTAAAGTTACTACAAATCAAAGCATTAAGCACTAGGCCTTCTAGTTTATTAGAAGATTTTTGAAATTTTGTCAAATTTTCCTTCTTTCGACACCAAGCCCCTTCATTTGAAAAAATCTGAATTCCCACAGAGATGACTTCTACCAAGTTTGGATGAAATTGGTCCAATAGTTTTGGACAAGAAGTCAAAAATGTGAATAGTTATCTATTTGCTATAGTGTTGAACTTTGACCCAAAAAGTTTAACCTATTTTTGACCCCAGGGTCACGCCTTAAACAAACTTGGTTCTCCATGCCTTAAAGTTACTACATACCAAAACAAACGAGGGAGATTTTTGAAGTTTTGACAAATTTTCCCCGTTTTAGCCCCTTAGTGTTGCCCCCTTGGGGCCAAGCCCATTCATTAGAACAAATCTAAATCCCCTTCCCCTAGGGATACTTACTATCAAGCTTGGATAAAACGGGTCTGTCCAGTGGTTTAGGAGAAGTCAAAAATGTGAAAAGTTTACAACGGACGACGGTTTGGCGACAGACGGGTTTTGTATGAGAAAAGTCCACCTTGACCCTTTGGTCCAGATGGACTAAAAAAAAAAAAATTGACAATTAATTCATGCCATGTTTTATATTTTTTGATACCTTTATAGGGAACATTTGAATTAAACATAAATTACCTCCCCTTTGAGAATTTTATACATGAATTAAATACTAACATTGTACAATTTCTCAAAAAATATGCCAATAAATTCAGTTTTAGGAATACTTAGGTTTTACATACAGACAGCACTTAAGGATGGATAATATTCAACATAGATGAGATAGTAATCTTGACAATTATTTGACAGAGATAGATGCTGTAAAAAGCCAGGCAATGACAACGGCAATCTGTTACTGACATAAAGCATATTTTTTATATGCAAATATTAAAATTGTTATTAAAGATCTTGGATAAACTGAGGTAATCTTTAGTATATTAAGTAAAACTTGATATAATTTTGATAAAGAGAAGATGTTGACATTTTATATACAAGTGTCAAATCACATCACGTCACACTACATGTTAGTAAGCTACAATGTAGTACAGCTATCACGATTGTATGTCTACTTGTCTCGATTGTATGTCTACTTGTCTCGTATACATGTATATGATGTCACTGCTCACACAGTGATGATAAATTCTTGTCTCCCCCATAAACAGGATGGGTCACAGATGGGGTCAGTAAATTGGCTATCCAGCCCACGCATTTAAGTTTTATATCACTTGTAAAATATCCTGATTTAAATTAAAGGCCTAACACTATATTCTTAGTTTAAATATATTCCAGGTTCTTTATTGCACTCATTGTCATGTATTTGATTGTATAAATATTCACATCTCCTAGGGACTGTATTTGTAAACAGAAACTTGCTTGTTTTTATTTCTACCTAGCCTCGATACACCTGACAAATATATATCTCCTCTTACAAACACTTATTGTAGTATTAATATATACAAGTTCCCCAAAGAGTTATGATTGGATATCGGGTTTTGTCTCACTCGAGTTAGTTAATTTTCAGAATTTACAAAGAACCAAGGCAAGCAAGTAACCTATATAAATCGTAGGAGAAATATATTTATCAAATGATTATAGTGTTATTCAATTGTATAAAGCCATTACATAACTATATGATATGCAACACGTTACATATAACTTAAAGCTGTTTTGATTTGCTTTGAGTT
Organism: Pododesmus macrochisma; assembly: GCA_032359645.1. Taxonomy (NCBI): domain Eukaryota; kingdom Metazoa; phylum Mollusca; class Bivalvia; order Pectinida; family Anomiidae; genus Pododesmus; species Pododesmus macrochisma. The sequence goes on along the minus strand of JAUMGZ010177307.1, from coordinate 4,822 downwards.
GATTATGACGTCATGTAACAATGAAATGACGTCATAATTTATTTTTACAAGAAGGCATTTCAGTGCTAATTTTCACACATTTCAGAGCATTTTTATGATAAAATCCAAAATAAGGCTTTTCATTTGAGTCATATGATAAAAAGAATCTGAAATTTGTTTCCATTGCATATGAGATTTATAAAACTCGTCATGAATAATTATTTTAGCTAGCCTTACAGATCCTCTATATACTAGATGTGTCAATATAACTACCTAGGCTATATAACATTCTATAATACAACATATACTGCTCATCTCTATTAAGACAAAAATAAAACAAGCAGGAGTCATCATTAACAGCTTATACCGGGTACCCTAACTTCCCAAAACATATATAACTTGACATATTGAATAGTGAGGATTGGATTGGACTCAAGTAATGTATTTATTAACCCTAAAATTATTTCCTTATAGACTCAATTTACTAAAAGTATCATGTGGAATAAGTTTAAGCACATATATCTATTTATAGTAGCAGTGACCTTGACCCAAGAAATTCATAAGGATAAGGCCCTTGCTTTCCCATACAATGTGTATAATGACTTGAATGCAACCAATGAAACTAAATAGATAATGTGGACAATTAGAAGTGGGCTTAGAAGTACTTATATTTTCAATTTTTGATGACCAGGCCAGTCTGTCCTAACCATACATGCATCCTTTTTTTTTTTTTTTATTTTTTATCAAATTAACAATTTTGTACATATTTATTGTTTATTTGATAAAAAATAAAACAGAATTAATATAATTTAATAACAACCATACTTAACACCCATTGTCTGTGTTTGGGTTTATTTGTTACCTGACTGTTAATTCCATGTAAATGTCAACCAGTCCCAGTAATGCTGAGCGCTTAGCAGGGGGCCAAATGATTGCATAATTTTAACGTCTTAGGTTATGACTTGTTTCAAGATCTTGATTTTGTATTTGAGGTGATCAAAGAAAGAGTACCAGTATGCAGTAATGCAGCTGTCACACTAGTACTGAGTGGCATCCACCTTGTAAAACTGATCTATCCAAACATCAGTTACTCATGTGTCTCTCATTATATATAATTACAGTCCAATTAAATCAATCTACAGTCTAATCAAAATAAGTTGTATGACATATGCCAGCAATCTCGGTTTGTGTAGCCAGCCTGACAAGCTCACTAACTGGGATTGTGTAGCCAGCCTGACTTGCCTACTATCTTGGTTTGTGTAGCCAGCCTGGCATGCCTGCTAACTGGGTTTGTGTAGCTAGCCTGGCATGCCAGCTATCTGGGTTTGAGTAGCCAGCCTGGCATGCCACTATCTGGGTTTGTGTAGCCAGTCTAGCATGACACTATCTGGGCTTGTGTAGCCAGCCTGACATGCCCACTATCTGGGTTTGTGTAGCCAGTCTGACATGCCCACTATTTAGGTTTGTGTAGCCAGCCTGACATGCCCGCTATCTGGGTTTGTGTAGCCAGGCTATGACATGCCCGCTATCTGGGTTTGTGAAGCGTTTCTGACAAGCCCACTATCTGGGTTTGTGTAGCTAGCCTGGCATGCCAGCTATCTGGGCTTGGGTAGCAATTCTGACATGCTTGCTATCTGGGTTTGTGTAGCCAGTCTGACATGCCAACTATCTGGGTTTGTGTAGCAAGCCTGACATGCCCACTATCTGCGTTTGTGTAGCCAGTCTAGCATGACACTATCTGGGCTTGTGTAGCCAGCCTGTCATGCCCAATATCTGGGTTTGTGTAGCCAGCTTGACATGCCCGCTATCTGGGTTTGTGTAGCCAGCTTGACATGCCCACAATCTGAGTTTGCGTAGCCAGTCTGACATGCCCACTATCTGGGTTTGTGTAGCTAGCCTGGCATGCCAGCTATCTGGGTTTGTGTAGCAATTCTGACATGCTTGCTATCTTGGTTTGTGTAGCCAGTCTGACATGCCCACTATCTGGGTTTGTGTAGCCAGTCTGACATGCCCACTATCTGGGTTTGTGTAGCTAGCCTGGCATGCAAGCTATCTGGGTTTGTGTAGCTAGCCTGACATGCACGTTATCTGGGTTTGTGTAGTCAGCCTGACATGCCCACTATCTGGGTTTGTGTAGCCAGCCTGACATGCCCACTATCTGGGTTTGTGTAGCCAGCTTGACATGCCCGCTATCTGGGTTTGTGTAGTGATTCTGACATGCTTGCTATCTGGGTTTGTGTAGTCAGCCTGGTATGCCAGCTATCTGGGTTTGTGTAGCTAGCCTGGTATGCCAGCTATCTAGGTTTGTGTAGCCAGCCTGACATGCCCGCTATCTGGGTTTGTGTAGTGATTCTGACATGCTTGCTATCTGGGTTTGTGTAGTCAGCCTGACATGCCCACTATCTAGGTTTGTGTAGCTAGCCTGGTATGCCAGCTATCTGGGTTTGTGTAGCCAGTCTGACATGCCCACTATCTGGGTTTGTGTAGCTAGCCTGGTATGCCAGCTATCTGGGTTTGTGTAGCTAGCCTGACATGCCCGTTATCTGAGTTTGTGTAGCCAGCCTGACATGCCCACTATCTAGGTTTGTGTAGTCAGCCTGACATGCCCACTATCTAGGTTTGTGTAGTCAGCCTGACATGCCCGCTATCTGGGTTTGTGTAGCAGGTACAATGTATGTTAGAATAGGGAGAGGATCACACATTACTTATTTTTATTTGATTGCTCTGAATACATCCCTCCTTTCACCAGGTACAGACAGCAATCACCCATAGGTTTCCAACAATCTATTTTCAAGTTATGCTCATCTGCTCCTATTGTCATTTCCCCATCTGACCTGTTAGTGTCCCCTGTGTTTCATGTTGACCTGTACATTTATATTAATGTGATCATGATCAGATGCCAAACCTACATTGTATCTACACAAACTGCTAACTATAATTAAGTTTTACATCCCCAGACATTTGACATACTTTTTTTTCTATAAAACCTTGACAAAACACATGTTATTAAACTGTCCTATATACACTAAATAATACAACAGGCTACTGATGTGTGACATTAAAATTGTGTTTTGGGTATTAAGTATCACACACATTATCATACCATTGACAAAATCAGATAAAATGTAAATTGCCTCCAGTGTGTGGCATAATGATATCAGTATGCTGTGTTTATTTAATGTACAATAATAATAACTCTTAAATTCTGTCAAAAGGACCTTAATGAATAGATGTTGACATTAAATGTCACTGAAACAATGGTCACCTGCAGAGTATTATTAAGACCCTCTTCCACTGATTATTCAGATCAACTATTGTATCTTCTACAGTTTGACCTATCCCTACGACTGACTAAGTTCGACTTTAACACCTTACTATATATAACTTCTACAGTTTTACTTGTCCCTACGACTAAGTTCTACTTTAACACCTTACTATATATAACTTCTACAGTTTGACCTGTCCCTACGACTGACTAAGTTCGACTTTAACACCTTACTATATATAACTTCTACAGTTTGACCTGTCCCTACGACTGACTAAGTTTTACTTTAACACCTTACTATATATAACTTCCACACTTTGACTTGTTCCTACGACTGACTAAGTTTGACTTTAACACCTTACTATATATAACTTCTACAGTTTGACCTGTCACTACGACTGACTAAGTTCGACTTTAACACCTTACTATATACAACTTCTACAGTTTGACCTGTCACTTCGACTGACTAAGTTCGACTTTAACACCTTACTATATATATATATATATAACTCCTATCGTTGACCTTGGTCAGAAGGGGTCATATATTCAGGGGACCATTATATTAGAAAACACAGCCAATGTCTGTCCCCTGTGAAATGGAAAAACAGTAGCTTTTACCAGACCGGAATCCAATAAAGTGACCTTTTAAAAACAGGAACAAGGGTCAAGTAAATAGTACATAATACATACGTATCAAATATTAGTATAATTAATTGAGATATTGAGTGGAAACCATGTTTTAGCAAACAAAGGGCTATAACTCAATAGAAGATATATCAAACTTGTCCAGGCTTTCGTGGTAGTTAATCTTGCCTTTAATCAAAGTTAGGAGCTAATCTGTTAATAATTAGTGCTAAAGATATTGAGCAGAAACTGAGTGCTCTGAAACTGTGTGCCCATCCAACCACTTGCCAAAATGATGACATAACTGTCTAGAGACAGGTGTATAAATTCTTATATAAAAAAACTAAAATTGTAAATAGTTACATATATACAACCAATAAGTTTATTGACAGTTTTGGGAAAGCTACACTCTGATTAAGTATTAATCTTAATTACATGTATTTACTTAATCTTAATTACTCTGATTACATGTATTTAATCTTTTGATTTATGAAAACAACTCAAGCTTAGATAATCATCTTGTCCAAGTACAAAGTATATGTACATTTAAACAACCAACATGGAAAACCAATTTACTCTAAAACAAATGTTTAGTTCTGGTTAAATAATGTATAAAGAACACCGGTACTCAAAGTAAGACAAGGCTACTTTAATATATATATATATCTATATATTATATGATTTATGGGATGTATCCTATTTTAGCCATTATGCAGATAACATATTTATATCTACATGTAGACAAGAAGAATGTACTGGCTCAGTTGATCAAATATTGCTCAAGGTCCCATGTGACAACACATGACATACATAAGACTGTTGACTCTTATGTGATACCTTAATCGACCTAATTAAAGCACCCAGGACACTTTAAAATAAGAACAAGAGGCCCATGGGGCCTTAACGTCCATCTGGATTGGCATTTGAATATTTTTGATCCTAGGGTCACTCCTT
>JAUMGZ010177285.1:0-14340 GCA_032359645.1 Pododesmus macrochisma | reverse complement strand
GTTTTGTTGTTTGTGCGTCTTTTATATTTGTCGGTAAGTTGTTCCATAATTTAGTTGTTGATGGTATGTATGCATTTACTGTAATATGTAGTCGGTATCTATGTTGTTGTATTAATTCTGAGTTCCTTAAGTTATAATGTGTGCGCTGTGATACTGTTTGTGGTATGATGTCTGTGAGGAAGTGCAGAGTATTATTGATCTGTGCTTGGTAAAATAATGTTAATTTTTTCTGTTTTCGTCTTTCCTGTAGTGTTGGCCATCCGAGTTCTTTATATATAAATTATAATTGTGTGTATAAAGGTAGCCCTGTGACGATGCGAGCAGCTTCAATTTGAATTTTTCAATTGTGTCTGAGTTATAAATACCACAGTTGTCCCATACCTCCCCAGCATACTCCAATAGTGTCCTAATGTGTGTAAGTTTTTCTAGTGTATTTCTGTTAAGTGTGTACATTGTATTTAAGTGTTTTTAGTGTTGCTATGTATTTTGAGGCGTTTTTAGTTATATTGTTGATATATTGGTTCCATTTTCCATTGTTACTGAATGTTACTCCTAAATGTTTGTGATGTTCATTTATTGGGATGGTTATGCCTTTGAATTGGAAAGATGGTAAGTAACTTTGATTTCGTGTAGTGATGAGTATAGTTTCTGTTTTGTTTGGGTTAAATTTCATTAATCATTTTTCAGACCATGTATGCATTTTTTCAAGATCTATATTTATATGTGTTTTTTTACAGGGCACCAAATTTGGATGTGACAAAGAAATGGTACCAAGGTTGGGTGTGACAAAGAAATGGTATCAAAGCTGTGTGTGAGATAGAAAGGGCACCGAGGTTGGGTGTGAGAAAGAAAGGGCACTAAGGTTGGGTGTGAGAAAGAAATGGCACCAATGTTTGGTGTGAAAAAGAAAGGGCACCAAGGTTTTGGTGTGAGAAAGAAATGAGAAGATTAAAGGTTTATTTGTTATGTTTTTGTGATGCGGGTAAATAGGTGTGATGGTAAATATGTAAGAATTACGTACGTTATCAAGTGAGAAACTATAGGAAATAATATATTTTTAATCTCTTTGACCTTGAACTTTGACCTCAATGGCAAGGTCTATGAAAGGTCTTCTTAAGATCTAACATCAATATTAATATGAAGACTCTAGGGTTATCCAGTAAGTAGTTATATGGAAAAATATGTGTTTGACCTCTTTGACCTTGACCTTTAACCTCAATGGCAAAGTCAATAAAAGGTCTTCTTTAGATCTAACATCGATATTAATATGAAGACTCTAGGTTTATCCAGTAAGAAGTTATATGGAAAAATATGTTTTTGACCTCTTTGACCTTGGCCTGTGACCTTAAGGTCAAGGTAAAAAAAGGTATTTCTAAGATCTTTCTTCAGCATTAATATAAAGACTCTAAGTTAATCTAGTAAAAAGTTATAGGGGAAAATATGTTGGACCTTTACCTTTGATCTCAATATCAAGGTCAATGAAAGATCTTCCTAAGATTTAACATTGGTGTTTATATGAAAAAAACAGTATGAATAGGATCAACAGAAGACTCTTATTTAACCAAGTAAGAAGTATATAGAAAACTATATGTTTTTTACCTTGACCTTGAACTTCGACCTCAATGTCAAAGTCAAAGCAAGGTCTTTCTAAGATCTAACTTCAGTGATGATTTGGAAATGGGGATTCTACGCCACCTCGTCCCTCACTATATAATTCATTGTAATCTCTCCTAACAGTGTGAGGGACGAGTGAGGGTTGAGGGACTGACCTACATAGGTGACCCTGAACTTATTGAAGGTCATCTATTGTATAAAACGGGCAATTGGCAGAAAACAATAACAAAATAAGTGAAAGATCGCTAGGGATGGAGTGGAATTTCCACTTATACTATATTTAGCATAGCTTATACACTTGTAGGAGTTACTGTTCTTAGAGTAGTATAAAACAACGTGCATGTAGGGTTTTATTTCATTTCTTAACATGAGTTGGAAGGAACACTTGAAAGAGATGTATTTTTATTTGAACAGCCCCATTAGCTATTTAGGACCAGAAAAGGTATTCAGGTTCTTAAGAAAAGAGGGAAAGTATAAAGTTGGAATACACGCAATAAGACGATTTCTCCAAGATATAGATGCATATAGTTTACAACGTCCACTTCGTTACAAGGTGGCAAAAACCAGAAGAGTTATATCTCAGGGAATAGATGCCTTATGGGATGTAGATTTAGCAGACGTGTCAAACCTTGCAAAAGAAAATGAGGGTATTCGGGTAGTTCCGCTGAAGAATAAACAACACCAATCCATTATTGACGGATTCCAAAAGATATTTGCTGAAGGTAGAATAGCAAAGGAAGTGATGTCGGATCCTGGAAGTGATTGGAAGAATTGATGGGTAAAACAATACTTGGACAGACAGGGAGTCGGACATTACGTCACTAATAATGTAACACATGCTAACTATGCAGAACGAGTTATAAGGACTTTAAAAACATTGATGTACCGCTATTTCACACACAACAGAACCTACCATTACTTGGACATCATACAAGATATCGTTAGAAACTACAACCACAGACCTCACAGCGCTCTTGATGGGAAATCACCTGAAGAAATCGATAAAACAAACGAGGCACTCACATGGAAGGACATGTATGTAGATGCAAAGAAGCCTCAATTGCCAAGAAAGAAAAAACGAACAAAACCATTTAAATTTAAAATCGGTGACGATTTACGAATATCTAGTTCAAGACGTGCATTTCAACGGGATTACGATCAGAAATGGACCGAAGAAGTTTTTACCGTTAATAAACGATATCTTCGACAGGGAATTCCAATTTACAAGATTGTTGACTACGACGGAGATCAAATACAAGGGACATTTTACAACAGCGAATTACAAAAAGTCAGCATGAGTCGAGATGATCTTTTTAAGGTGGAAAAAATATTAAAGCGTCGCAAAAGAGGTGGAATTTCAGAACTATATGTGAAATGGCAAGGTTATCCTAAAAAGTTTAATAGTTGGATACAAGAGAGTGATATTCAAAACCTATCAATAGTAGCAAGATAACTGTAATTATCAATTAGAATCTAGCAGTGATGGGGTCAACATCGTGTCCAGAGTGCAATAAGAAATTCTCTAGGAAGGATGTCATGTTGAGACACTTAAACACGGTTCACGGGGATAAATCTAAAATCACAAAAGAATATCCAAAAATCAGTGAAGCGTATCCGCAAATCACTGAAGCATATCCGCCACCACCGCCGCCGCCGCCACCGCCACACCGCAGGAATATACGCCGCCTCCACCGTAGGAATATACGCGCGACGCCGCCACCACCACCACCAGAATTGCAAAAAGGCCACCAGAAATGCAAAAAGTGCCACCAGAAGTTCAGGAAGGGCCGAATATGTCACGTCAAATGCAAAATTTGTGTTCAAACATCCTTTTACGGCAAACGTCACTGGACCTACATCTTGTGGAAAAACTTATTTTGTTAAAACGCTTTTACAAAACTGCTTGTCTGTGATTTCACCACCTCCTCAAAGATCATTTGGCTATATAAACGTTGGCAGCCATTACTTGACGTCATCAGAGCAAGTGTTTAACCGTCGAGGGAATACCTCTCGAGATAGACCAAGATTCATTCATAGATCCGAGAGTACGGAATCTGATTGTTTTAGATGATCTAATGACAATAGCTTCAAGGGACGCAAGAATCAACGAATTATTTACGGAGGGCAGCCATCATAGGAATCTATCAGTCGTATCCCTCAGTCAGAATTTGTATTACAGCAAAGACCCAACGCTAAGGCGAAACTGTCAATACTTGGTGATATTCAATAACCTAGTAGATAAACAGCAAATCATGACGTTGTCAAGGCAGATGTATCCAGAAAGCTCTAAGCATCTTATAAGCCATTTCAAAGAGGCTACTAACAAGCCTTATGGATATCTGTTGATAGACTTAAAATCGAACACTCCAGAATACCAGCGCTTTAAAAATGATATATTTGATGACAAAACTATAAAAGAACAACAACAGGCAGTTAGTTTTCATTCTGCTGGCAACACTCCTACCGTACAGACGTATTCGGAGGCTCCTACAGAGGCCGCTCAAGGAAAGCAAGCTGATGTTTTTAAAGAGGCACCAACCAACATGATTAGTTGTGCGGATTGTGGCATCGTGTTTGAAAACGTGCACGATTTACAACAACACGTCAAGAATTGGTGTCCAGAACAGTACAAAATGAAACGAAAAATAGAACATGATTCGCCTGTAACAAAGAAGATAAAACTGTAACGACAAGAGTCTTATGATTCTCTTACAGACTTTTACGACAATGAAGAAAAAAAACGTCTATGAACACTTTGCTAAGATGTCGCGTGAAAACAATAACAAACAGTGGCAAAAGAAAGTTGAAAAATATGAAGAACAGGGTATGTCTGAATCAGATGCCGAAAAGAGAGCGAATTTGAAAATGAAAGAGGAAGATCTGTATAAATTCATCGGATACTACAGAGAGCTATTGAACTACTGGCTTCAAATGAGGCATGGGAGCTTGCACAATAAAATATTGACATCGATAGAAAAATACATGGACGAAGACATAGATACAGAAAAGGCAATTCGCTTGGCGCTCAGAAAATACAAACATTATTTTGAAGAGTATATAGAACGCGATGAGGAGGACGACGAGGGGTCAGAAGAAGAAGATAGCGAAGAGGAAGATAATGATGAGGGTTCGGATGAAGAAGGCACGGAAGATGATGGTGAAGATGAAGATAGCGAAGAAAACGATATTGAATAAAAATAATGTCTATGAATTGACTTGAATAAAATAAATTGTTTTAACATTGTACGGTCGAAATGTGGATGGTTCCCCGACCCATCTTCGATCAAATTGACGGGGTCATTAAAACTGTATGTAGTTTATCATTGTTTGTTATTATTTTTTAAGCTGCTTGCTTTCCGATTTCTATCGGCATGTATCTATTACGTTGCTATTTTTATTAAATTGTGATCGATATGCGAGGTCAGTCTACGTGAAATCAACATAGCAAGGTGTATTGATGAATAGGTGCTTTATTATTATTTGAAACCAAAATATAATAAATAAAAATTAACATCAGGTGGAAAGGATGATAGCTAAATTATAGGGATTTGCAACCACAGAAAACTCCAATAAACATTCACAGCAATAAAAATCATTGAAAACAAGATAAAGGGAATTAACAGAAGGAGAGGTACTGACAAACCAGCAACAGTCGAATAAAAAAAAAGTAAACATGCGGAAAATGCCAGACACTACAACATGCATCAAGACCAATTGTCCATGCGGACCGACTTAGGACGGTCACCAAATAAACAGCATCACAATAATATTTCGATGCCCACCACCATTTAGGAATGACTTAGGACGTTCATTACATTCTCTACACATACAGAACTATGACTTAGCACAATACCGAGTTGTGTGTTTAACTAATTAATGTGGTATCAACATAACAAAAAACCAAATGTGGATATTTCATTGAAATATATTTTATTTTGTTAAACAAAATTCTGAATATAAATACTTTAATAACGATTAACAAGAAATTACATAATAATGTGCATAAAAATAGAATCTTAAAAATACAAAATAACAAACACTATAACGTTTAAATTGAAATAAGTGTATACACAATAAATATCTTGAGAGAACGAAATGGTTCACGCTTCTATTTTGTAGTGTCCGTGCGCAAAGCTATCTATGCCGGTAAAATATCTTTTATCATCATAAGGAGACAAGCTAGTTATATTGATAGTGAAACTGTATAGATGATGATCAAAGCTCCGTATCATGTTCATTTTATGACGAAGCGAACATTTTTGTTCTAAACACATTTTATAAGTTTCGTGTTTTAATTTTTTGAATATTTCAAGGTTAATGAAAGGTCTTCCCATGGTCTTCCCTTAGTATTCATATGAAGTTCCCATGTCAACCCAGTAAAGAGATATATAGAAAATAAATGTTTGACCTTCAATTTTGACCTTGACCTTTGACCGTTTGACCTATTGTCTTCATTGAAAATATTCCCTCTTGTGAGGACTAATACGTGTCCAATTTTAAAGTTTCTATGTCAAATAGTAAGGAAACTATATGTTATTGAGTATTTCATTTTTCAAATGCACCTGTGACCTTGACCTTTGACCCTTAGGATCCCCTCAATCCTATCACTGGTCCAAATATGAAGTCCCTATATGCTATGGTTCAAAAGTTAGAGTTGACCGAGTAAAAAGTTGGCGGAAAGAAAAAAAAAATAATCAACACAAAAAACAAGACGTCTTCCTCTGACTTGGAGGACGTTATTACAAATAATGATAATGTGAAAGCAGTAATATAATTTGTTTAAAGTGTTTGTATTGCTTTTGTATTTTGCATTTCAAATGTGCAATCCCAGCAAAAAAGAAACATAGTCTTCGGGTCGCTTTTCTAAAACAAAAATGTCGCCTTTTAAAAATTTGTTATGTGGCAATGAAATAAGGTAAAAATCAGTCAATGCATAGCAAACTAAAATGAGAATATGTTTCGCCAGAGACGTTAATTAAACTGGTAATGCCATTACTTCCTGTAGTCCTGTTTATGTTTGATTCACTGGTTAAGGACAGTCCAAATCAAAGATAAGATACGTGTAAGCGCTATCAACACTTTCAATATAGCATGGCCGTAACAATCTATGAGGCACTTGTCTCGGCTGAAATTTTGCTAGATATCATATATTTATAGTATATTATAGTAAGAATACATAAAATCTACAGGGTTGGCCTCGGCTGTTATGATATCCTAGTTACGGTCATGTATAGCATCATATTCCTGTGAACAACTCTTTAAGACATAACCCCAAAATGCCTGGTTTTAACAGCAGTAGCAGTAGCAAATAGTTCACTATAATCTCTCACTCAAAGTCAATGTAGATACTTTACACTGTAAATTTATTATTATCCAACATATTGAATTAAAGATCGCTCTTAGGAATTCATCATTCTACGTAAGATGCAAGGGCGGAGTGTTAATAATATCTATGAGCCACCTTGGAGGAATTCTAAAAATAAAACCAAACACAAAGTTCGTTTTTCTTTGTATAGGATGTAGAACGTTATGTATTAAACATATGCTGGCAATTCATAACATTTCGAAGATGAATAAATAGAATTGTACAGAATCCGCGCAACATAAAAGCTATCATTAAAGAAATACTAAGCGAATTTCAAAAGGTGCATGGCGAGCGATAACATACAGAAAAAAAAATGGTGCAAATTGCGCGGAATGTTTCGTGTCGAGAGAAAATTCACCGTTTCCATTGTTTTCGATATCACTTGTTAAGATTTGTATTTTGTGTGACCACTCCTGCATTGTATGCTTGATTGATTTAAAAAACAAAAACAAGAAGTAATGTAATCAACAGAATAGATTTGCTAGGGCATCAAGAAGAGAGTGAGATGAGAGGATGTGACTGTTCTTTTGTAGTTGTCACACAGAGTTTTGGCTCTTTCCTCTGATAAATATCATATTTATCGGAGGCATGTTTCAGATTGCATTTTTTGTATTGTCAAGGATGGATGTCTGAAGCAAGAAATGTACGAATGTTTGTAAATGAGAGATTGTTTAGCATATGATGATATATTGAGAAATTATTTTGATATAAAACAAGAAGAAATAGGATCAACAGAACAAAAGTTATTGACAAACAAACAATAGCTTCATCAACAAATCACCTCCAGAATGAAATAGCAAACCTAGACGAACCTTATACGACGTCAAACCAACTAAATGGGCGACAGAATCTCGCTCTTGATCCAAAGTCAAGTTCCTAATCAACCGTCATCAAAATACTCGAGGGGGAATTAATTTAGGATAGACAAGACCTCGATAAATCAAAGATTTGAAGCCCAAAAAGGCTTCGGGGGGTTGGGGGTGGCCTAAAGATCACGAGGCTGAAGGTTAGAGTTATGTTGAGATCAAATGGCACAGACATTTTTGCCACCCAAAATTGCGCCCATGGAAAAGTCGTGATGTTTTTTTATGTATGTTTTCGGTGTTTACTGGTGAATTATGGATACATAAAATAAAACATCGTTTTAGCAGTTTCCCGTGTGATTCAAAATCCCTGAAAACTATTTCGGTAACAAGTTGGTCAGGTCTCATAATACAACTAAAAACAGGTATTTTACGGGCGGAAAAGCAACGGTACGGCATACATATACATTATTTTCAAGTCTTCTATGGGCAATCTTTCATAAACCGAAAAAAAACAGAGATATATATTGTGAAGTTAATAAATGAGAACATGACAAAAATTGAAATGTTACTGTAATCAAATATTACATAAATTCGTTTAGTAATCCCTAGCGGCTGAACAACACTATCGATAGATGCCTTGAAAATAACCCTAAGCTGTCGCCCAGGGTGCTTCGGCATGTTTTCAAAGCCCTTACATACCCCCCTGTTAAAAAGACGGGAAGAGCAGGCGATGTAACGGTTGATGATTTTAGTCCCCTCTGCGTCCTTCCCATATAACCTAAAATAATAACTATATACTGACCCAAGAATCCTTAATAGAGAAAAATGGAGGCAACTTCTGTTTCAATAAATCTTTTACAAGCCTGACAAATAATGCATCAGTTTTAAGAATCATATGTCGTTTTTCTTTGAACTTGAAGAGGACCTACTCGTGTTCGAAACAACTTCACTTTCTTAGCTTTAGGCTTCCATAAACGGATAATACATTTCTTTAATCTTGGAAAATCACATGCCGCGATTCCACCAAATATGAATGTAAATATGAAGGCACCTAGCCAGCCTATTATACGAGACGAGATCCTATTGTCAGCAGCACTCCTGAACTTATTTCTAAAAGTTGTCGTCTGCCTTTTATCAATTTTTAATTCTTGTTTCAATTCTTTTATTTCTTTTTCTATTTCTGCGTGTGTGACTTCGGTTTTCTTTTCTTGTTGATATGGACAACCTGAAAACATACACAAGATATTTAGCAAAACTGATAACCTTGAAGTGTTGTCTATGTTGAATTTTAAACACTAACATTTCAAAAGAATCCTTAAAATAAGGTTTTTGAATATTTAGAAAAGTATAAAAAGTTATTTTGAATATGATGTTACATTTGTTATGCAAATATCGCAAACTGAAACGTGCCCCTTATAAATATAATCCATAAGAGTCGAAATATCAATTCTCTGTGTGAGATGACATTGTCAAAGATCCAAGGCTAGCTACAAAATATCAATTCTCTGTGTGAGAGGACATCGTCAAAGATCCAAGGCTAGCTACAAAATATCAATTCTCTGTGTGAGATGACATCGTCAAAGATCCAAGGCTAGCTACAAATCAACCGTCATCATTGACTATCGACAATAGAAAATAAAGCAATTTGAACATCATCACAGTATATACAAAAGAATTCTTTAAACTTATAAGAGCACTTATTCATATTTGTATTTCCATTTCCATTGATATTACAAACAGTTAGAAGAAAGAAAAACCGATTACATAATTGATATAAAAGCAATTATCAATCGTGTGTATAATAGTAACAACTGACACATATGTTTAAATGTTGTCATTCCAAAAAAAGCAAACCAATTTTCTGTTTAAAAATAATTTGAGAATTTTAATTGAGGCATCACAGAAGAAATACACTGTCAAAAACTCAGACAAGTTTACATTCCATGGCCATACTGAACATACTAACACATAATAACACTTTCTGTCGCATTCTTTCACTGTAACCATAGTTCAAAAAGAATTCTGTTGCCACAGTTGAGAAACACTTTTTCTATTTTTGATTCTTCGTTGCACATTGCATAGGAAAGATTATTTTCTGTTAGGTGTTTTCAATATTCATTTTCTCATCGCTTCAATATAGAGTAAGGCTTATATTATAGATAATTGTGGAAGAAGATTGGCGAATTCTTATGTTGATAAAATACAACATACCTTGTACATTTACTTCTTTAATCAGCCATTTGTTTGATTTCTGAGAAAACGGACCAATATCGACAAATCGTCCAATCGTGTTGCTTCCGCACAAGAAGTTGTCAATGTCGGTATCGTTGTTAACGCTGGTGATGGCAGGACTAGTTGTCTGACGTGTACACGTCGAACCCATCGAGTTTTTTAATGGTCCATCACCTCCCAGGTCCGATACTCTACCAACCTGAATAATCGTTCCTTCTTGTGGTACTACATTACATGGGAAAAGAGATATGTACAAGCATAATATAAAATATTCAACATTAAAATGACATCTGGTATTTAGATACTGTGTTCTTGTTTGCATAGTGTGTGTGTGTGTGTGTGTGTGTGTGTGTGTGTGTGTTTCATAATTAAAGAAAAATACACAAAAAGTATTGTGTCCAAAATTTAAATAAACAGTTTAGGTAAAAACTGAACTTGAAATGTGTCATGTGAATTTGATGCTTGCCTTGTTCATATGACCTTTTGACCTCTATAATATTACATAAGAATATTTATGTTCATCCTGTACATATAGTCGTATGATATGTATGCTAACCTTGTTCACGTGACCGTGTGAAGAATATGCTTTCAATTAAATGGTCAAATCCAAGATCTAGTTGTATTCGGAGACCAAAGTCCCAAGGAATGGAAATACTAGAGTCGATGGAACCGTCTGTAACTTGTCGAAGTTTGTTGCTCACGGATAACATCCTGACGGCTTTGTTCAAGGCGATGTTTGTGATGTTTGTACCTCGTTTACAGTGAACAAATCCGGCTCCTGTGTGCATTATACAAAATAATGAGAAGTAATATAAGAGGCCTTCCACTCGTCGCTACTCGGCCGATTCCGCACATCTAACCTCGGACGTAAGCTAACATATGACTAAAGCACTAAAATGCCTGCATGAATCTGAATGGCTCCAATAACGTAGCTTTTGAAATGATGCATAGGTAGAAATTTTTGGTATGTTAGGTTTGAATTTGTGTCTGACGAGTAGGCATGCCGCTCAGTGAAATAAACATGTCTAGATATACTGCTGTTGTCTTCATACGTAATGAGAGGGTCTGTTTCCGGCGGAGAATTGTCAGGCGTGTACCTGCATATCTTTTTGCTTAATATAGCCGAGGTATCATGTGAGGTACGGAATCGACCGAGGTTTGCCGATTGGAGACCTTCAAGAATGTTGGTGGGAGTGATCGACCTTTAATTTTGTGCAGATGATATTTTTCCGTCAGAAACGGTATGATTTATATTTTGACCTTACTTCTTTTCCTTTGTGTTTACTTTCGAAACACACCGAGGTCCAACAGAAACGGTCATCTTGATTGGCGGAAAAGGCTCCAAAAAATAGGCCAAGCAAACTTAATCGGCTACAGATAATGTAGCCTGAACTAGCGATGCTATCGCTCTTCAGGTGGTGCCGCCAACGCCGTTTTTAAGATGGAGGAAATCCCAACCTCTTTAGGATACCTTCTGTTACGGTGTGTAAAACATGTAAACACAAACAAAAATCCAAAGGAAACTATTTTTTGCAATTTTATTACTTTATTTAAAAGTCAGCACATATGCTAGCAGATCTGAAAGGAACTTCACACCTCACGAGCTCAAGTTTAAGTTTTTGGCAATGAAATTGGCAACTACTGTACAATTTAAAGACTATTTATTTGATCATCCTTTTACTGTCTTTATAGATAACAACCCTCTTAAATATGTGCTCATTTCTGCGAAGTTGAATGTTACAGAACAAAGATGGTTGGCCGCCATGGCAGTCTGCAACTTCGTTATTCGCTACAGACTAGACAAGCCAAACACTGATGCTGATGTTTTATCCCGTATACCCATTACGGAGGAAAGTGACAGCATATCGACAACTTCTGTATCAGCGGTGTGCCATATGTCTATCACAAACAACTCCAGACAACATCAAGCTACATGAGAACCTAGACATTGAGGAGATGAGCCATATCGACATTATATCAGCTCAGATGAGGGATCCAATCATTTTATTAGTCATATCTGCAGTTCAGGGTGGAATTAAACCAAGGAATTAACCATCTTAAGGGAGCTGGTTAGTTGTATTTGGTAAAGTTTTTCAATCTTTGAAGATTAGGAGAGGTATACTATACAGAGGGTAATCATAGATGGTGAAAAAAAATTCAGTTGTTCATTCCTTTATAGTTTAAACTATTTATACTCAACAGCCTTCACCAAAATATGGGACACTTAGCTACAGCACGAACATTTGCCGTGATAGATTCGTTTGGCTTGGTTTGTCCAAAGACATCCGGCAATGGATAGCTAACTGCCAGAGATGTTTTCGAAGAAATCATCTACTAATGAGAGAGCACCATTGGTATCCATAACATCAACGGAACCATTAGAGATTGTCTGTATGGATTTTTAACATTGCAGCCATCTAAGGGAAATTACCAACATATTTTATGTATAACAGACCATTTAACGCGTTATTCTATGGCTATACCCAACAAACAAACAAAACAAAAAAACAGATTGCAACGACAACAACTGAAGCTTTACTTAATCATTTCATCATTCACCATGGCATGTCAAAGCGAATACATTCAGACAAGGGAGCTTATTACCAGAGCAAGCTTATTAAGGAACTTTGTGCAATAACTGGAATGGCTCATCCAGGACTACACCTTATCACCCGATGGGCAACGGACAATGTAAACTATTCAACAGGACATTGCTAAGTATGTTAGGTACGTTGGAATCAGACCAAAAGAAGGGTTTAAATTCTTATGTCAGTCTGTTAGTGCATGCTTTAAAGCTCAAATTTCCAAATATGTCGGTCACAAACAATGTATTCCATGAATTCCATGTGCTTTACTGCTTAAAGTGTTTGACTATACGTTTGGAATAGCACCTTGTGCTTATGATTTAAATGACTATTATATGGATAATAAACATTTTTCTTTATTCAAGATTTTCAATAAAAGTTTTGGTGAGAGATACCCTCTACTTTTAAATTTTAAAAGATGTAGTAAAATGTAAAACATACTGTTGCCCATATCACTTATGTACAACTTTCCTGTGAGAAGTTTTTGACTGCTGTTGAAGTATGCTACCACCTTTTTCAAACAGACTGGCAATGTCACGGATTATACCTAGCCCCCTCTCTGTGGATTGGCATATTTAGGGGATAAAAATGTGAGGATATTGTGGGCAATCTATACTATGAATGCATTCGAACTTGAATGTGAGTGTCACCTTTACTTTGCGAACAGTCTTCTTCACAATTTCAAAGACAATGAACTGCCACTCGGGGGTCTCAAGTGCTGACTTTATACACAACGTTTGATTCACACTTATTTTACCTTTCTCTTTTGCCTTTGATATACGACAACATACCTCATCTTTCGGCGAGGGAGGATTCAAAGTGTTTAGAAACAAAGATGATCCCAAACTGTGTGACCTGACAACTGACTGAGACAGTGAAAGCACTTGCGGAAATATACTTTGTCATAAAGCTCAATCATATACTAATCCACCAAAACCCTTGAAAAGGCATTTTTGAACCGTTCCTTTGCCTTTATAGTGGTTAACTCCCCCAAATCCCATCAAATGTTGGATCCGGAATGTTTGTTTTTTTTAACGGTAATTTCCATGAAACCGCGGAAGACGTAAAACGAAACATTTATTTAGGACGGCCTTAGATGATGACGGAAAACCTTCTGTTTGAAAGGAGTGGGACATTAGGAACATTGCACCGAAAGCACGAAATCAACCTTTGAACCTTGGGTCATGACATTGAACTGACTTATTGATGAAATTGCATTTTCTACTAGCAATCACAGAGGAAGATTCTGTTGTTGTTGATATTCAAACTCCCTGACGCTTTATGCAAAATAAGATTTTTATGAAATTCACCAGGATTATGCATTAGTATATTACAATGTAATACATTAGGATATTAATATTAAAATAGAATATTACTTGAATAATGAAAGCAAGATATATTGGATTTCAAATAACTTTAACTGCCTAAGAAGAACATCGATTTCAACCTACAACAAGAAAATATGATGCAAAGCATGAAATTCGCCGGGAAAACTAAAGTTTATTGATTTAAGAAAATGTTTATTCTTGAATTAAATTTCTATATTTCGGTCAAGACTTCGAAAAACATTGTTTTCTATGATCAATAATAGAACTTATGCAAACATTATTGTCACTTCAAAAGTTGATTAAGTTAAAGATATTAAATTTAGCCAATTTTCACCTTTTCGATTGTGCATGTGGCGCCCCTGGATCCCCAGCCTTATTTGTTGAACAAACATGAATTTACGTTCACCTTG
>JAUMGZ010177274.1:3475-14343 GCA_032359645.1 Pododesmus macrochisma | reverse complement strand
ACATGCTTCTTTCTCAAAACAACATCCTGCGCATGCGTGTTCGTAGGTCAAACAAGGGTTATCGTGAATAAAGGCCGTGCTTCGAACGATTACTTACTATATACAGCAAAAACATTATGCTATTAAATGTTAAAAACGCATCAAAATAACGTTGAAATTGACCCAAAATCGTTGTTTTGTCATGATTACAGTTCAAACAGTTCCTTTTTTTTAAATAATACTTTCTACTTTTATGTGTGTATCAATGGTCTATCATATGTCTTAAGCATGTGGGATTATCTTCGGAAATTAGTCTACCGACGTAGCCGCCAAACTAGGACTTCAGTACAACCAGGTTGACAACACTAAACTACGTAAACTGTGAAAATAAATCTCTGATAACTGAACAAAACTTGCAAGTATGTCAAAAACAATGGAATATAAGGGAGACAGATTAATATGCTAGGGCAAATGAGCCAAATATATACATCAAAAAGAACATTTCTATCAATAATGTTTTTAAATTGATTACACTAGACTTTGGCTAGGTTACTGTAGACTTAAATTACTTCCAGTTTATGATAAATAGACATTCAGATAGACTATGGAGTGAATGTGAAACCCCTGAAACTGTTGAACATTGCCTCATATACTGTTGTAAATACACAAACATAACAAAATATTAACAAACTATGTGTAGTGAAGCATACCGTCATCATTCGCTTACAAGTTCTCTGATCAGACAAGCACGGTCTTATAATACATCGCTAAAACAATGTTTGTTTGTTTGTGTTAAGGGCTTATTGTCCGATCAACAGCGAAGGTCATTTACGGACGTGCCAGTTTTACTGGTGGAGGAAACCGGAGTACCCGGAGTAAACCACCGACCTACGGCAAGTCACTGGCAACTTGCTCTCACTAGGACGCCCCGGACGAGAATCGAACTAGGAGGTGAGAGGCTCTTATGATTACAAGTCGACGACTTTAACCACTAGGCCACCGCGGCCCCCATATAAAGATAAAGAACCATCTCTAAAATTTGATTATACCTGTCTATGGGCCCTTGATTTTACCAATTGTACATGATCACTGATTGAAAAACGATTTTTAAACAACCTATATGTTCGAAGTTTTTTTCTTTCGTCGTTTAAAAGTTGTGTGTGCCTTTTACCATCGTCGATTTCATATAGCTTTACTTTTATGCTCTTTGCTTTATCGCTTCTATGTTCATTTAGAATACCTTTTACATTAAGGTTATCTGCTGTTTTTATAGCTCGATAATTCCATGAGTCTTATATTTTTGGACCAATGGTGAACTTTCTCTAAAGTCTATTCTCATCTATGCTTTCCAAGCGTATAAATAGTCGCAGCACTTCTATGTTTTGCATCCCATGTTACCACCAGTTGCAATGTATTACCTTTACATCCCAGGAAATATTTACATGCCTTATTTTGTAGGGTATTCAGCTCTTTAAAATCGTTGAGTTCCCATATTCCTGCGCCATAGAGCATGACAGGTTGCACTAAAGATTCATAAAGTTTTGTGTACACATTGTATGTCATGCCACTACTGATATTATGTTTGGTATATAAAACAGCTAAAGCTCTACTTGCAGACTTGCAAATTTTTTTGCTGTAAATGAGTAATGCAGAAACTCATTTAGGGGCCATCCATAATTATCATCCTTTTTCCGAAGTCTGCAAACAGTACTCTTTTCTCAAACCCCTCGCCCCCCTGCAAAAGTGTACATCATCCTTTATTATATCGCAGTTTGTTGTTAAGTTTGTTATTTCACTTGGTTTTCACAACGTAAGTTGTTGCGCAATTTCTCAAATAATGTAAACAAGGTCATCATCAACGCACTGGCGAACGAGATTAAGAATACAATAGGAAACAAAAAAGAGCTAGATTTCAGATGTTGAAATGTTGTGATATCCAGAACTTTAAGCGTGCAACAAAATGATGACAAACAAACCCCCTCCCCCTAGCGTGCGGTTTGCAGACTTTGGAAAAGGGATGACAATTATGGATGGTCCCTTAACCATAATCGTAGGTATCTATAATATTTGTTTTTAACATCAATAGTTTGGTTACCGCAATGGAAATTATACATGATTCTAACTTTAGAGTTTGTTCTAAAATGTATAGCTTTCGTCCTATCTTTATTAACTATCAGTTTCCACTTCTGACACCTAACAGATACAGCGTCCAACATCAGCTGTAGCACCCTTTCGTCTTGTTCGATCAGCGCGACACCGCCTGCATATGTCTTGCATAAGATCATTAAAAAAGATTGCAAAAAGTGTCAATGAACATTTACATCCTTGTTTCACTCCTTTATTTACAGAGAATAAACTGGTTACTTTATCATTTACTTTAACCGCACATTTCATAGAGTCATATAGTAATTTAAAACCGTCTAAGAATGTTCAATGTATTCCAAGTCGAAACATCTTGTACCATAATAAATCTCTGTTTACATTATCAATGGCTTTTTTAGCGTCAACGAAACACATGAATGTATCCTTCCGTTTCAATTTACGATTTTTTATGATATTTGTTAGTTTATTGAGATGATCTATGCAGCTTCTATAGTATCAGAACTCATTTCCAGTAAAACAACAGTGATGTACTAATTGATAGACGTGACAGCATTGTTGATTTTCCAACAAAATCAGGTGCAGAACTGAAGAGAACTATGAACCTAGTAAGCAATTAATTTTGAGGTCGTGTACTGAGCAGTTACTGGTTACAGATCTTCAAAAGACTACATTTACGCTATGGACACATCTTACATTGAGAGTTTCAACAATGTACTAAATGTATTTCAAGACAAACGTGCAAGTTTCATTGACAGTTTGTATTAACTAAGAACTGATTTAGCAGTTTGCCATTGGAACAAAAAATTACATCTTCCCGTCACAGGCATATGGATAGTTCAAGTTTTTATTTAAAATCGCTAACCACGCAATAAACAAATATGAATAAAACAGTATGCATATGATCAACAGAACGAGAGACATTGACAAACAAACAATAACTACGTCAAACAATTAAGCACCATGCGGACCGACTTAGAATGGTCACCCAGCACGAAACCAGGCGGTGTGGTTAAACCGGCTAATGAGGCCCCAACCTTCCCACTTCCCGCATGAGACTAGAAGTCTTAAGTACAAACATAGTATGTAAGAAATATATGTTGTTTGTTTTATATACTGAATCAATAGAACAAAAAGAAATCTGAATACATTATGTACACGCATGCACACAACACATATGTTTAAAACGAAACTTGGAACACCATGCACGATAGCCTGCCCCACAATCTCGCGAGATGTGGACTATTTGCGTCCAGGTGCAGAAAAATTACGCAAGGGGACGCAACTTTTTGTTAGTCGCGATATCAAGTATTGATGTGGGGTAATTTATTTTTTCTTAATTATTTATTTATTCTCTTTGGTAATGAATAAGTTTTAATTCTTATCAGTAATAGAAAAATGTTTGTTGTTTAACTATGGGTTTTACCTGTTATTTACCTGTGCTTATTTTCACTTTTTATGTTGTAGATAATAAATGAGTGAAAATTCATTATTTCTCAATTGTTCATTTTATTTCTAAACAATTATGAATTAGTTTTATGTTTGATCAGTTGTAATAAAGGTTTGATTTCTACTTGTATTGTTTACCTGTAATTTACATATGCTAACGTCACCGGGTGTATTTCTCTAGACACTAATTCCCACCTGGGGATATTTTAATTCTATACCCATCACGTTCTACAGATTATGTCAATTGTGTCAAATGAAATCCCCGAACAACAAACTAGGCGCGCTCTTAAATACAGGGCATTTTAAGGAAACCTATTTATTGCTTTTTCTAGATATATTCGTTGAAATCATGATTCTGTTTCCACTATTTTGAATGATATTGTTTCGATCACTTACATATATTTTTCAATGTCAAACAAGGGATCAAGTATTGCTCCAATTGGAGTTACACCAAGGGAAATATTTAAACAGAGGCATCAAAACCGTTCGCACCACCATTCAGATAAATAAGGAAGCGTATAGATCCCAAATGAACAATCAAATAACTTCGCTTACATGTTTTCATTTTTATTTATTAGAAGTGTAGTGTAAAAGTGAAAGTGCCTATTCTTGTGCAATATAACCATATTTCCATAATCCACAAAGACAACTATGATCATTAAAACAAACAATATAAACAAACAAACAATACATATCCTAGAACAAATAGAAACATCATCTGTTATCGGTATAATGAAAGCTGTTAAAAGAACATCATGATCATGACATATTTACAAATTAAGTTACATTTATCAATGCGATGTGTTAAAACCGGCTAAGAAGGTTTTAGATTTTCCACTTCGAGCTTGAAAAAAACAAATTATAAATCTGCACACCTGGATGGGCCAACGAAACATATGAAATCAAAACGTGCTGAAAAACAAATTTCTGTGTGAGAGGAGGTTATCAATGATTCAAAGTCTAGCTACAAATCAATCGGCTTTCAATTCAATTTTTAAAATTTTATTACAAAAATTAATTCGCTTCTAGATTTCGTGATGTTTTTTTCTAAGTTAATAAATGTAAATTTGGTTATGTTTTCTGTGTGCGTCCATCGTTTTCTTATTGTTGTCCAATGTCCATGGACTTACGGCTTGAGAATATCGTCTTGGTTTGTCGATTTACTACTTTTGTAACAGGAATTGGGCAGCAGGCAAGCCTATTTGAGCCCTCTCCTTGAACGGTTACAGATAACAAACATCTACATCTTAAACACATTATGCACACTCACTCACACAATCATGTGTAAATGTATAATAATAATAATAATAATAATATGAATATTAAAGTTAAGAGCGTTACTTAGTGTACACAAACTTACATGAAGTATAATGTATACATTGTTACTGAAATTAATTAACTAGTAAGGAGCATGGATTGAAATGCAAATTATTGATAGACAGAATGATGAACAATAAAAGAAGAACAAAAATAGAGGAGACAGGATAGAGGAGAAAAGACGAGACAAGTGCAAAATTAACCGGCTTTCGGCGGACGCAAAACTTAAGGGGGAAATGAATTGGGAATTGACCTAGATCCACGCAGGCCAGATAGGTAGGATAGTCTGTCATCCTCCATGGTAATATATTAAAAATATCCGTCTATATTTTGATATATGCACAATCAAAATAGAAATTGTCAACGTTCTAGTGAGGACAACAGTTTCAAGCAACCCAGTTTTAGCCGAATGCATACATTTACACATTCAGGAAGTACCCATATAGCAATAGTAAATATTTCAACAATTTATAACTGCATCTACATTCAGCAGAATATCATTGAGAAATACCTGTGTATTTAATTTGTTTTCATGGGATAGCCAAAGTCATGACCCTCGGATAATAAAGATGAACAGATATAAGAAAAAAAAGGAAAAGACTTATTTTTTCGTCCGTGTTTTACCCACATGATAATCAAAAATATATCAAATAGAAAATTACCAAATACATTTCATTTACATTCGAAAAAGTTGATATAAAAACTGATAAAAGATAACGCTTGACAGAAATAAATGATAAATTGGTTCGATTTAAATGCAATAAAGATCGTGTAAGAGACAAGACATAATTATTATACTTTAGACATTATGTTGTCGGCATATCCGGGCTGACATAAGTGAAATTATCGGCTTTATTAGACGTCTATGTCGAGTGCCTGATAATTACAGATGATATCACAACGGCAACAGTGATATTGACATGCTGTTAATTTACATGCAGTTAGTTGCGTGTTAATCTATGGATTTGTCCCATATTCGTCTCCGTTTACTCACTGCATGCTACATTTGAAAAACTCCGGGCTTTGCAGAAGCACGGTTGTTTTATTCGCAAGACAAGTGATGTTTGTTTTATAGGTCTACGTCGTTACCACATCATTTTGGATGTTTCGCTTTTGAAATTACTTTTGAAATGTCAGTACAGAACAAAACAAGAAATTTGTTAGATTAAATTGGATCCAACGTCCCAACAAGATATTCCAGATTATGAAAACTCATGGAAACAACAAGCATAATATATGAAGTGTAGCGAAACCAGAATAAAAAAATCGTGCAGTTGTAATATGGAGATAGAATGGGGAAGATGAATTAAATTGCGTCCACTTTTTTTTTACAAAAGCGCACCGATATGTTTTATTTTAATTTATATTATAATCATATTAAACAAAGAAAGTTGAATTAGCATTATCAGTGATACGTTTCATATAGTTAACTATGTATGGACTCTGAAAATTTTATCCGATATGTGATTTTTAGCTACGTCCAATTGTTGAGTTTCCTACCGACAATTTGTAAATAAGTAAACTTATTATCTCTCGTTTATTTAGATGTTTATTGATAACTGATATGAGTGTTAAATTGTTGAAAAAGTTGGTAGCGCCATGTAGTGTATTATTTAAATTTGAAAATGTATGCCTATAGTCAAACACATATTTGACAGCATTCGGAAAGTGTGAGGGTTGGGGCTTCATTAACCCGTTTAACAACATTGCTATGTTCCGTCTAGGGTGACCATCCTAAGTCAGTACGCATGAACAACCTGTTTTGTGGTTTGTTGTGCCGTCATTGTAATTCCTTTTTATTCTTGTGCTTTATTGTTTAATGCGGCTGTTTAGTTGTTGTTTTGTCAATGTTTGTCAATAAAAACTACCCCGGTTTTGTCCTAAGTCGGTGCGGTGCGCACGATTAACTTGCCTTGTATAGTGCGATGACCTTACTTCAATTTTGTTTTATTCTGGTGCAGCATTGTTTGATGCAGCTGTTGTTGATTTGTCAATGTCTAATCTGATGATTCAACTAAGCTCGATTCTTTTTAAACCTGATATATCCTATCGTACACTTATATGTTACTTAAATTGATTTAACGTCAAACAAACGCAACTTACAATCCACTATTTGCTGGCTAACCAACAAACTACGATGCATTCAAGGATATGCATTAAGGTGCTATTCATGACTTTGGTTGCACGACCTATAGACCAAGGGGTGCGTTATTTTACGAATCTAAATAATTGTGCAGAGGTTGGAGTATTAATTCAAAAGTATGTGTAGTGGCATTTTACCTATACCTGTTTACAAAATATAATAAGGAGATAGTCGTATTTATAATTGTATGATAAACAAGAAAGTGCATCATTTTAGAATTAAGGAAATAAGAGATGAAAGTATAGATCGATGTTTACTCCAAGACTATACTAATTAGCTTCGTTGTGTGTGAATAGTCAGAATATGCGTAATATGCGTAACAACTGAATACATCTTTACGTGACTGTATGTAAATGCATAGACCATTCAGTGTTGTATAACTCCAATAAACCATTCTCTCGTAAATTCAGCACCATAAGTAATGTCCATACTTAGTTTCATACAAATTCAATATAGGAATGTCTTCACGGATTCCTCTAGACAATTGTTTCAAATTGCCATGTCATCGTCAGCAGAAATTATTATATTTAAAAGAAAAAAATTAAGAACTTTAATAATTTTTTTTAATTAATTAAACGACTGATCGTTTAGCATTTAAAGTGAACTGTTTGTAAATCAGATCTAACAATCAGTCGCAGATTGATCATTCTTATGATAGAAAAAAAACCACCCTTAAATACATGTATAACGTATAATAAATCAATAATGCATCCACTTCGTATAAACTATTTCATTTCAGCTTCAATAATAGAAGAATGTTAATTATTCTCGCATGGCCACCTAGATCCTTTTTTTGAGGCATCGACGTTAAATATGCGTGAAATCTCATGGGATGTAGGTACGTGCATCTGCGTGATGATAATATAATGATTCATTGAAGCATGGTAATACATGAGTATATGTTGAACGTATCTTTGTAGCACTATCTTACCGCGCTTTACTTTCATGATAATGTTGCTGCTTCTATTCCTATCCTATTAATATTTTTTCTCCTTTGCTCTTTCGTCACAGTATACATCACATATTCTTTTGTTGACATATGCTTCTTGTTTAACAGTGAAAAGGGTTGCGATACACTAAAATGGCACGGAAACATCGCGGCGGATAACGCATGTGTAGCAGGAAATGCTTACCATATCGCGAGCACCTGGTTTCGCTTCTGGGATTTAAATAGAAGTTCGTGATGTTTCCTCTTTTGTAAATAATTGTATAGTTGGTTCTTTTTTCTGTGTGCGTCCCTTGTTTTCCTTGTGTTTCCCCATGTCCACGGACTTACGGCTTTTGAATATCGTCTTAAATTTTCGTAGTTACTACTTCCATATAATAGATTAGTGTTTCTTTCTACTTAGGATTTGAGAAAAAGGAGAGTTCAACATTTTAATGATAAGTTGAAAAATAAACTGTCTATAACTTAAACAATGTTATTTTTAGGAAAAGAGAGAGAGAGAGAGAGAGTGAGAGAGAGAGAGAGAGAGAGAGAGAGAGAGAGAGAGAGACATAAACAATGTTATTTTTAGTAAAAAGAGAGAGAGAGAGAGAGAGAGAGAGAGAGAGGTGATGATACCAGCGGGACCGATGAACAAGAAAAATGCTAAAGATTATTGATTCAGTAATTCAAAAAATACAATTTTATATTCTTGTATCTCCGTTTTGGTTGATACAATTTGGACGTTGAAGTCCTATGAGCCTTTTGATTAGGATACTTATATCTATGTCGATTAAGGGGCCATCCATAATTATCATCTTTTTTCCAAAGTCTGCAAACAGCTCGCTTTTTCAAAATCCCCGGGCCCACTGTTTCACTTGTTTTTTTTTTTGGTGTCAAACAACGTTTGTTGTTGCGCCATTTCTCACATAATGTAAACAAGATCTGGCAAACGAGATTTAGACCACTATCGGAAATAAAAAGGAGCCAGATTTCAGATTTTGAAATGTTGCGATATCAGGAATTTTAAGCATGCAAAAGAAAGATGAAAAACAAACTCCCTCCCCTAGCGTGCAGTTTGCAGACTTTGGAAAAAGGATGATAATTATTGATGGCACCTTACTTTAGAATATATAAATTGAATTGATAACAGAGTGCAATGTGTTTCCGTTATATTGTGTGTAGTTATATAACATCTACTGATATTGTGGATCTTTTATTGAAATATTCATAACATTTAATATATACGTTAAAATTATTGCTGACCCCTTGAGCCTTCATTACGTCCATTCAGCTTAACATAGGTCATATATACGGTATCTCATTGCAACAGAGCGAACTGAATTTGTTTTATTTATATGAATTATCTTACTTTAGAATATATAAATTGAATTGATAACAGGGTGCAATGTGTTTCCGTAAAAATTAGTGTAGTTATATAACATCAACTGATATTGGGGATGTTTTATTGAAATGTTCATAACATTTTATATATATGTTGAAATGATTGCTGACCCCTTGAGCCTCCATAACGTCCCTTCAGCTTGAATATAGGTCATATATACGGTATTCTATAGCAACAGTGCGAGCTGAATTTGTTTTATTTATATGAATTATCTTACTTTAGGATATATAAATTGAATTGATAACAGAGTGCATTGTGTTTCCGTAATAATTTGTGTAGTTTTTTAACATCTACTGATATTGGGGATCTTTTATTGAAATGTTCATAACATCTTATATATATGCTGAAATGATTGCTAACCTTTAAGGTCTCTTCATCCAAAATATAGGTCATATCTTTACGGTGTCTGCTTGTAATAGAGCGCACTCATAGAGCTGTCTCACTGAAATATCACGCTGCAGACACATGATACTTCACTCGGTCACATTATCCTGGCACCGAACTAACCAGTCCTTCTCCTACCCAGAAATGACGAGCGCTTTGCTGGGAGAGAGAAGATTGCTTACCATCTTTGGCCTGACAGTTTAACTTATGCATTCACCTTAAATCGTAATCAGAGGTTTACTCAAATTTGCATACTATCAACGTTTCAGTTACGTTTTGACTGGTAGTTTTAGAAAGCTGACTTGCAATTTGCATATTAAATCTAAAATATTCACAACTACATGCCAACCAACCTATCATAGTAGCAAATTTGACGTACATATTCACCGGGAACTGTTATCAGATTTTTAATCAAATTTACATAATCTTAAGAAAGGTACATAGCGTGTTTGAACAAATTTAAATAGGTGAAGTTATATTTAGTTATATTTTCACCTCATATATACGTTAAGGTAACGTTGCAGATTTATGCAAAATTATTATTAATGGTTTTATTTTGGTTAAGTTTTACTTAGTGCTGTATCAATATAACGTTAAATAAGCAATATGATATGATGATATAGCGTTAGTAATTTTAATGTCATAGTAATGATTTTTTGTTATGTTTAAGAATTTTTGCTTTAACTCAGTTTATATAAAAAGCTCTGATTACGTTTCAGCTATGTAACAAAATATCTTCTTTATGTTTAGATATATACCCTAGATGATGTGTAACGTTACATTAAGATTATGGCACATTTGTCTAACATTATCAAACATCGACTGATATTAGGGATCTTTTATTGAAATGTTCATAACATCTTATATATACGTTGAAATGATTGCTGACCCCTTGAGCCTCCATTACGTCCCTTCAGCTTAAATATAGATCATATATATACGGTATCTCATTGCAACAGAGCGAACTGAATTTGTTTTATTAATATGAATTATCTTACTTTAGGATATATAAATTAAATTGATAACAGAGTGCAATGTGTTTCCATAATAATTTGTGTAGTTATATAACATCAACTGATATTGGGGATCTTTTATTGAAATGTTCATAACATTTTATATATATGTTGAAATGATTGCTGACCCCTTGAGCCTCCATAACGTCCCTT
>JAUMGZ010177273.1:0-25850 GCA_032359645.1 Pododesmus macrochisma | reverse complement strand
TTTTTTGAGAGTATGTGTGAGACAGAGTAATACCAATAAGCCTGTGGCTATACCAAAGGTATACCCCTGGCTTAAAAATAAATCTTTATTACAACAACTCAAGATATTAAAACGGATCTTAAAGCTAACCTTGATTGATTTCGAAGATATTAAGGCATAACCTGGAAGTAAATTGAAGATATTTTGGATTGTTAAAGGAAAGATCTTCATGTATTGACTATAGTTAAATAAACACAGAATACAAGGAGCTGGTGATATAACAAGATGACTGCCCCTAAAGACAACAATCTTGCTTTTGCACAATGAATTGCCCTTCAAAGTGGAAGATGAACATAATTGTTATACATGTACAAACCTCAGTGTTTTTTCTGCAGCTTCCACTTTACTCATACCAGCTTGGTGTGGCTGATAAAACAACCGATTCATGTTTGCCAACTCAACCTTGTCATAATCAAATAGTAGTAGCTGAAAACATAAAAAATAACTTCATATTAGGCTATTCACATTTTATAATTTGGTTTCCATGCCACTTTTTGTTAATTAGAATGATGAAGGGAGGCATTTTTGTTAATTGGGAGATTTAAAACTTTTGAAGGATAACATTTGAAATATGATCTGTTTCAAAGAAATTTCTTTTTTGACTAGCTAGTATGTATCCTCATTCAAAATTATTCACTTCATTAATTTGATTTTTAAAAAGTATTTTTGTTGGGCCCCTCTTTCTCGGCTCTTTCAATCTTCATCATTTGTCCTCGTCAACATTACCCACACTTCCTATCAATTTTCAATTAACAGACAGTGACCAAATTTCTTCTTTATAAGACCTGGGCTATCTGGCACTGAATGTCTTCCTGTTGTTTTTTTTATACTGATAAATATCTTCAAGTGTCCTATAACTGGATCTTAAAAAAATATTTTAGCATTCTTATATTCCACCTAAATTCTTCTTACTTTGCCTATTCCACATCTGGTTAACATTTCAGCTGTTACACTGCCGACCCCTCCCACTCCAACCACAGCCACTGCAAAGTCTCGAATTTTCTGGAAAGGTCCAAAGTAGCAATATGACACAGACATATAAATAATATGCTAAAAATACTTACTAGGGCAGATCCATCTTTGGGTTATTTGATAAAGAAGACAATTGATATCTATTTTTAACTGACCATTAGTACAAATCTTACAGTGTTCTACTGAACCTTTGCATGTATGGTGGAAATTATGACTCGATAAAATCTAAAACACATTATTAAAGTTATCAAAATAAGTTTTCTATATTTATCAATCTAATTAAAATCAGACCTTCCGAAATCGCTCTGTGAACTCTTCTATAAAAGCCGAATTTATGAAGCGATTTTGAAAAGTCTGATTTAATTAGATTGTCTATTTATTAACGTAACACTCCCAAATTTCTTCTAAAAATAATTCAATGACATAGATACCTCGTAATTGTCCACTATACCCATTCTCTTCAACGCCATCAAACGACTGAAAGGCAATGAGAATGAAACTTATTAGTACAAAAAATTATTTCAATCATTTTGTATTTACTAAAAAAATGACATAGGACTCTTTTTTATGGATCCAACTATCGATAAATTGTCGAGAATGTTTCTATGCAATCCATTTTTAGTATATTACATGAATCAAAAACAATCACTAGTACTAGTAAGTTGCTATACTTGATCATTATACTATGGAGTTTCAATAGTTTGCAAACTTTTCACCCTGCTTTGTTATTTGTTTTAAAAAGTTAATTTTCCAATAGCTTATGCGTGTATATATGATTTCAAGTTACTACAGACATGTTGGGGATTTCTCCAAAAGCACTACACTGAGACTAGATACGTACAAATATCAACTACAATTTTATACCAAACAAAAGTTTAAAGTGTGGTTTTCACTTCGTCTTTTTTCAATAAACAGGAAAACAGGAAAACTGTTGTTACAAGATAGCTATAGACTAATAGAGGCATGTGCAAGTAGCTAGTGTGGTGATCAAAACAGTCTGAACACAAAAAATTCTAACTAACTTTGACCACCAATACAGTATGTTTTTTCCTTAAAGGAATAAAAATAAGAAGTAAAGAGTTGAGTAATTGTTTGTTTACCTATAAGGATTGGAATCTACAACTTCGGAACTCATTTCGCTGATTTTAGTTCTGACAGCTGTTTGTTGTTGTCGGTTCCTTTCCGCTTCTAACTCATTTTCCAGCTCCCGGATTCGGTTTTGAAGATCTGCTATACTTGCCATGATTCTGTGTGTGGTCCTTTTGCTTCAAAATGTTGCTAAAGTAACTCCTGCCGCTCAAAACAACAAAATATGTTTAACGGTCTGTCTCACCAATCTCTCAACGTGGACATAAACAGGAAACTTTTTGTATCTCAACCTTTAGAGAGTCGAATCAAGGGAGGTAAACGGTCAGTCTGAAAATGAAAAACCGCGGGTATTTTTAAAAATAAAATTTTCTTCTATTTCATAAGGATTCTACGGAAGCCTATACTTGTCACTAACAAAAAAATTATATTTACTTAGTCGAAATAACGACATACTAAGTCGAATAATATCTCATATCAT
This sequence comes from Pododesmus macrochisma, assembly GCA_032359645.1. Classification (NCBI taxonomy): domain Eukaryota; kingdom Metazoa; phylum Mollusca; class Bivalvia; order Pectinida; family Anomiidae; genus Pododesmus; species Pododesmus macrochisma. The sequence goes on along the minus strand of JAUMGZ010177273.1, from coordinate 23,272 downwards.
GTAGTTAGTAAATACCCTTTTTGGTAAGGAAAACCACCATAAAACACATCAGGTTCAAAAGTAAAAAAGTTCATGACACCGTTTTAAGAAATAAGGGAAAATTACATAATTTCTAAATATTGTCAGCACAGATTTTTGCAGAAATAATGATTTTATCAGTTGGTTACATTACCGGTAAATTGATACAGACCAACTTAAAATGTGTGCGTTTTATTTATTTGTAAAACATAATATTGATTATGTAAATATATAATGTTAACAAGCATATGTGTGTTTAAAACTATTATTGGAGACAAATATCAAGTAGGCGTGTGTATTTTGCTTGTAAATGACAACGATATCATGTACTATATTCTTTGTTAATTGAATCGTTTGTCAATTTACACTGCGGTTTAAATCTTCAATCGGTTTTTCCAAAGTTCATAATTTTGTTGAGTTTCTCAGCCAATGCCTACCACTTTAAAGCACAGTCTATTATTCCGTTTAGACGGTGCCTATTTATCCTAAATTAAAATATCTTTGAGAGTTAGGTTGCCATTTTCACATATTTTAGACGGATTTTCTCCACATGTTAAAATAGAAATGAACTCGCGAAATGATGATGGGTACGCTGCAAAGTTGTGACAAAATAGTGCTGTGTAATTTAAACGAGACTGTGAAGCTTGGAAATAATCGATCGAGGGGTAAGAAGACAAACCCCATCATATTGACGAACTATATACATTATAATTAGTATACAAGTCTATGATCGAGGGGTAAGAATACAAACTCCATCATATTGACGAACTATATACAGTATAATTAGTATACAAGTCTATGATCGAGGGGTAAGAATACAAACCCCATCATATTGACGAACAAATAATTTGACACGGAGTTTAGTTGAAACTAGTCAAATTTCGTGCAATCGATCACTAATATTTGAACGAATATCGGTCCATGCAGTAAAGTAAATATTAATGACATCTTAATTAAACTTCTACTATTATAATCCCGGAATCAACAACATGCCCATCTTCGCTAGCCAAGGTCTACGAGTCGCTTCCTTTCAGATCGCTAATCATATCGGTAGTGAAACGTAGTGTAGCGAAACTTGGCTTGCGAAGATGCAACATGCCGAGCAAGAAACCACAATATACAGTAATTCTAAGAATTAAATGTCTACCCTGTCGCGGTAGCTCAGTGGTTAGAGCGTTTGTTTTGGATGCGGAAGGTAGTGTGCTCGATCACCAGCCGCGTCATACATAAATGACCTTCTCGCTCCCTGCTAAACGTTTAGAATTTCTAGGTAGGAGAAGGACTGGTTAGTTTAAACAATTTTTTACTTACAAGATAAAGTTAATACAATTTGTTTAACAAGGGGGATTCAGAAACAAGCATTAATGCTTATAGTAATCCGTCTTCCCAGGACTGGTTGTTTCGGAGTCATGATAATGTGTCCAATTGAAGTAGCATGTACATGCGTCTACGGTGAGATAGCACTATAGAGTTGCCATCAGTGCGTACTGTCACAAATAGACGCCGTCTCGATATGACCTAGACATATGTTGAAATAAAAAGGAGGTTAAAACCTCAATAAATCAAACAACCAAATTGCTCTGACAAACTTATGCCCCAGCCATAGTGTCATGTTTTGGTCGCCACGTTTAGCTAAGTGGGGTGGAAATGAGACAGAACTGATGTGGCTACAACGTAATACAACGTGACGACAGCGAGATATAATCCGGTCGAAACTGATATGCAAATCGAGGGATCAGAAACGGGGCACAACTGCGCGGCCAAGATGTGACACTATTACTGCGAGGGGCATTAGAATTAAATTAAGGATATCTGAGATTCTAATAATTGATTTATTAGAATTAAATGTCTAATCTGAGACAAATGTACAAAGATAGGTGGGTCCATCTTACAACGTTAGATTTGTTTTGGAAGTACCGCTAACATTACACGAAATTGTTTAAAGTATATAAAAGAAGGCATTTTACATGAATCATCAATGGCGTATATACCCGCAACATTATAGATAGACGACAGGGAAGTTTATACAAACAAAATCATCACCATAACATTTATTCCGAGACCTATAAAATACACGACAATTTTCGACTTTTTTTCTTGAGGCTAATTTTTGATGAAGATTTTGGATCTAAATTATTTGTTATAAACTTTGTCATTTTAAAATCAATAATTCACACATCATTACGTTTAAACAGAAATTCTAATTTAAGAATTTAAAGTAGGTTTTTCTTTCAACCAGTCCTAGTGAACCTGAATCCTGATACGCTTTTTGAAATTAACTGTGAACCCGTGCCCATGGCACAAGGGTAGCAAAAGTATGAACGTGAGTGATGTTTAAAATGTGATTATATTATAACCGTACAAAGGGAAGGTAAAAAATACGTGAAATACAGCCCCACAGTCGGAAAAAAAAACTCAAAGTTAAAAAACATAAGATGTTGAGAAAAAAGGTGAAAACGGGACAAATCACAGGCACCCGTTTCAAATAATGCGTAAGGAAAACAAAAGGACAACAAGCTTATGTGATTATCAATACAATTTAATCTAACCGTCTAATTTTACTTAATTTGATCAGAAACTTTCTGCTTTGATCAACTAATTATATAAAATATGGATTTAATTAATAATTCAGGTTAAAAATTAACCACAATAGTGTTACACAATCGCAATTTTTTTTTAACATAAAACAAGTTAATTGTGACAAATGGAAAGTAATGCCAGGATAACAAGTTCAAGCTTCTATAATTATCAATATGAAGGGATGTCCATTGTACTGAGAAATATTTTATCTTCTTTTATGCCATTATCACTCTATATTCATATGCAGTAGTCGTGGTGGCCGAGTGGTTAAGGCGTTTGACTCGAAATCAAATGGGCTCTGCCCGCACAGGTTCGAATCCTGTTCACGACGGAGTATTTTGCTTAAGTGACGTGCACACCTTGGATTGACGTGTTATATAAAATTGCCGCATTAATTCTCCCATCTCAACACAGCGTACGTGGCATTTTTATTTTGTCCACGTCGTGATTACACACTATGAATTATTTATTGTCGGGAAATATATTTTATAACTTTTAAAATTCATCAGTAAAAACATTGTCAGACTTTAAGTTCATAATTACAGCGACCATAATAACGAAATGTTGAATCATACTCACTTCAATGAAAACAATACTAAAAATCTTACTTGATCAGTTAAACTGTACAAGAAACTATCATTAATATTTATTCTAAACTCGGACGATGGCGTAAATATGTCAATGATTCGAATTCCAGTTAATCGAACCTCAGACCATTTTTAACATTTACTGTAACAATTGTAACCTAAAATATATATCCTTATGTTTTACAGATATTGTTAAAACATGATACCGGCACGAATGTTGTACCAACTGTATGAAATTCCGCATTTGACTTGATTTGCAAACGTTATCAAGTTGACACCTCGTGTCCCAAATAGGATTAAATTGTGTTCTTGCGTGGCATCATGAGGCTAAACTGTGTAGAAGGATATATGTTTATAAAGATGGAGTGGAACTTTAAAGTGAAATTGAAATTTATTTCTTGTGTAAGAATAGTCATATTGGTGAAGTCCGTCAATCATTGAGTTATTTAATTTACAATTTTACTAAAACAAATTCTTATTCTTACCATGCTTTTTAACTATGACTGAAATAAATTTAATTTTTCTGAATTATGAGAGATTTTCTGCGACGGGGTAATTCACACAGAGTTTTGGCTCCTTCTATTTATAAATATCATTTTTATTGGAGGCATGATTCAGGTTGCATTTTTGTATTTCTCTAGAAAGAACATCTCAAGCGCGTCTTTTTTATGTATATTCTTGTAATAGTGTACGGACAATTTTGTGATCAATGCAAGTCATTTTAAAAGCAAGGGCACCGCCAAGAGTGCACGAAACACCCGTCATCAAGTCGCCAAATACGGTATCCTTAACGGTGAAGTTTTGTTTTAAAAAGCAATCAAAGGATTTGTCTCAAAATGATGCACATTTCTGATTACAAATAACTTGATACCCATTTAAACGTAAAATCGGAAATTTGGGGACTAAGTTAACGCATTGTAAATCTTTTTTTATTTTGTCCATAACACACAAAAAGGATATGCTCAGTCATCTTCCATATATATTTAACCTCTCTGCAAAGTTTTTTTTTTAAAAATCAATGAAAAACTGTACGTATTTTTGATACAAAAAGATGAAATTGACACATGGTAAATCTTCGAAATATTATGAAAATTCTTGATAATGTCATCACTAATATTTAAATTGGTTAAGTTTATTGCAAGACTTCTGAAATTCTGTTTAATATTCTCCTTATCGCTCCCATGGTGGTCTAGGTTTATTATTTGAAAAAAATCTATGCATTCTTTTTAAGGAAGCCTAAAAGTTTAGTTGATATTGGTCTTGTGATTGAGGAGAAATGAAAAACGGGAAACTTTGAAATGTTTGAAATAGTGTTAAATTTAATACACCCAACAAGGAAGCAAATATTTTAGCCTGAATAACTGCATATTCATCTGCAATGTACCACCCGGGCGATGTTTTTCCGAAGTATGACAGAAAGGCCCAGTGGTTTTCCAATTGATCTCAAGTCTGTCAAATTTTCTTAATTTAGGCCTGTCCAAGCAAATTTAAAAACCCTTCTCAGAGAGATGTTTCCTGTCAAAGTTTGTGTAAACAATTGGTAAAATGGTTTCAGAGAGTTCGAAAATGTGAAAGGTTAACAGATATTCTATACCAATAATGTTAAACTTTGAACCCATAACGCATACCTTATATATTGTTGACCACAGGATTACACTTTCACCAAACTTGGTTTTCCATGCAATGTGTAATCCATTTTTGAACCCTGCGTCATGCTTTGAACAACTTAGTTCTCCATGCCTTAAGGTAACAACACATGCAAGAATTAGGGGCTAGACCTTCTCTTTAATTAGAAGTTGGTGAAATATTGTCAAAGTTTCCCAATTTTTCCGTCCTATAGCTAGTGGCTAAGCCCTATAGGCGGAACATATCCCCTTCCCGTAGAGATGCTTCATACCAAGTTTGGTGAAATAAGTCATGTGGGTCTGTAGAAGTCGAAAATATAGAAAGGCAAAAATGTGCTATATCAGTGTATTTGAAATTTGAACCTAAAGCATGTAACTTAACCCCAGGGTTCTCTGTGCCTCAAATGAACTACGTCCAGTACTAAGCTCCAGGCTTGGGGCTTTATCCCCATCATTTGAACAAATCTGAATCCCCTCCTCCTCGAATTGCTTCCTGTCAAGCTTGTTTGAAATTGGTCCTGCAGTTTTTTGAGAAGTCATAAATGTGAAAGTTGACACATTTGATAGTTAAACTTTGATCCCAAAACATCTTACCTATTTGTTACCCCAGGTTCATGTCTTGAACAACTTGGTTCTCCATGCCCTAGGGTTCCTACACATTAAGCTCTAGGCCTTCTACTTTATTAAAAGAATTTACTGGTCAATCTCTTCCCATTTGGCCCCCTAGTTGCCACCTGGAGACTGTGCTCAATCACCTGAAAAAATCTGAATCCCCTTCTCCTGGGCATACTTCCTACCAAGTTTGGTTGAATTTGGTCCAGTGATTTAGGAGATGTTGAAAATGTGGAAAATTCACCCACTAAAGACAATGGACCATGGATTTGTATGAGAAAAGTCCAGGTGGACTAAAAGAAAACAATTCACAGCTAGTAGGTTGTATAAAAATGTTTAATGTACATGTCAATCATGATATATTTACAAAAAATATATTAATGATAAAAATAAATTCTTGCACCACTTTTAATTAAACCTTCAATCACCATGATTACAAAATCTGTTAATTAGGACGAATCAATCAGTAAATGATATAACACCGTTTATTAACTCAAATTAATTTAAACAGTTTTAATAAATGTTAATATTTCTTTTTTTAAAGTTCTTTTTCTATTTAACAAATGTTTTCTTGAATTTTATTTGTCGAACACTGTACAAAAGCTATGACAAGATGTTGCAAGCAGTACATATTTTCATCTATTTCATTGTTTAAAACATAACATTATTTCAATTTATTTGTCATGGTCACCCGTGTTTCAATTAACTAATAAATGTACACATGTGTAAAACATAAACCTAAATATTTTAGTGTATCTTGTTTAAACATTCCAATTAATTTATTTTACTTTTTCTTACATATAATAATCATCAACCTTTGTCGATTTCCTGTCTAATTATCTTAATTTCTACTTTATAATAGTTTTGCTATAATTAACACTTAATAAACAATTTCACAGCTAATTAGTGATATGTATTGCTAGTGGTATGTGATATATAACACAGTAATATGAAATATTACAACCTTAAATGCACTTTAACTCAAAACCACTCACTATAACAAGAATGATATCCTTAGGCCACACCAAATGAATGACTTGTTCTTCAGATTTACACCCATCTAATTGTTTGAAAAACAATTTTTCTTGAAAATAACATTTAATTTTGCCTGTATTTCACCATCTTCACAAGTCAAGTTTCACTACAGTTCATTTCACTATGTTATGATAAACGAACAGAAAGAAAGTGGTTTGTATACCTTGGCTACCAAAGATGGTATTTCACAATAAAAAACAAACCCAATCAAAATGCTTGAGTTAGTTTTCTTGCCCCTAGCCATTTTCTTCAAATATCTGAAGCACAAAATGTCACTTTAGTTTGGCCTATCTTACATGAAAGAAAAAATCAGCCTAAAAATTTCAATAATTTGATTAAGTTAATCATATCTTGATTTACATTAATCAATAACCGTTTCCTGACATATCCATTGGCATCACCAGAGTTTTGTCAAGTTAACTCACAGGGGCTTGGCACGTACTCGCCCATGCCCCCTATGTCTATATATCCTTACACATATGGGGGCAGGAGCCAGTACGAGCCAAGCCCTTGTGAGTAAACTTAAACATGCTTTTCAATGTTAAAAATCTCATGATACCTGAATGCTAAATCTGCATAAAGTTAGGTACAATGTTTAGAATGCAGTAAAAGTGTCTGATCTTTTTTGGTGATACGTATTTGAAAAATATTATAAATTTACAATTGTGTATTTTCAATTATAGGTAACATGTCATATTGTCTATCCCTTTATCAAATACTGGTTTCAATATACCTAACTGTTAACAAACCTACAGTATTAATTACTTGCAGTTTTTAGTTTCGGTATTTTTTACGGTATTTTGCATTTCTTTGGTTGTATCGTCAGCAGATTTTCTCACAAAGAAATAGCAGCAAATAATACCACAGGCAAATGATGATACGTACAGTAACGTGGCAAACCTCAAGACTAACAAAAACATGGTGGACGTACTTTAAATTAAACACAAAATGTTTGTACAGAAAAAGCACTTGACAGCAAAACATTATGCTAGAACAACATCCCCACATACAATGTAATAAAATATCAAATTTGGAAACTAATTTAAACAGAGTTTCTTGTCACTTCATGATAACAATACAAAACTTTAACATTGGAACAAAATATAGCTATATATTATCACTGTGTCAATATAAAATGGAATCGTGGCAAAGATCACATGTACAGTATTTATATTATAGTATTTGGACAATTTCGCCAACATAGGGTTATAACCTGCAAAACAGCAACACATTTGAATGACATTGGACGATTTTGACAGCAAAATTTCACAAAACGTACACAATGACTACAAATTTGCATAAATACATCTTCAGTATAGTAAAGGAAGTCAAGTGTCCATCTCATTATACAAAAGACTATCTTGTTTAACGCGATAACTGTCTGCTTCCTCCCATTTTGATGAAAGTCTGAAATACATAACACAATCAAAGTAAGTCTGACTTACCTTCCCACAAAGTAAGTCTGAATTACCTTCCCACAATCAATGTAAGACTGAATTACCTTCCCACAATCAAAGTCTGAAAGACCTTACATAATCGAGGCAATTCTGAGGAATCTTAACATAATCAAGGTAAGTCTGGACACAATCCATACATACAGGACACAATCATTATAAATATCATTTAACACCAAACATAGATTATAGAGCTTGAAAATAAAGCATAACATTGTCATATATATATATATAACTATATAACTGGACCACATCTCTAATCAAATTTACCATAAAAATATATATTTCAACACATTGCATAAGATTACTTGCATCTTCTATAACATTGTTTAACGTAGACACAGTAAATAAGCATTAAAGAATAAAGCACAATTAAAACTTACAGAAAAAGGAAAACACATAATTATTCTTAAAGAAGAAAACAAGAAAACATTGAATAAATCACTGGGAATGAATCAGACTTTCTTTAATTTATAACGGGATTTCTTTTCAAAAGTGTGCATTTTTATATCTTTTGTTTTAAACCTATGCCTGAAGTCAAAGTCTGTCTGGATTACATATTGATTTCCTTACATTATAATTTATTATATATATATTTATGCCACATATTAAGTGTCAATTATTAAATCTGTAGCTTATACTTTTATTATTACGTATATGAATATACAAAGAAAAGAACCTGACATTGATAATCTATGCATTTGTAGTTGTATGTTTCATCTTTATAGCTGCCAGGCAGAAAACTTGAATCCTTTTCGACTGCTGCTAATTGGTCTTAAGAATTAATAAAAAAATGTTAATAAATAATATAATAACAATGCAAATTATGCTTCAAAAATAAACAATTTCATAAAAAACAGCAATTTTCTCCTTCAAATTTGTATTGTACTGTATATGAGTAAGATAAGGGCGATAACTCAATTACGTAAGGGACGTAACTCTGACTGATATCATGCAAGTAGGAACAAGAAAGTAAAAAGCATCAATTAATCAATATCAAATTAATTAAGAGCTTAAAGTGTACAAGTCAAAGAGTGCTGAAACAGAACAACAAAATGGAATATGGTTTTGTAACATCACTGAAGACTTAGTTTTATCAATTAACATTTTACTAATAAACAATTAACAATAATAATACAATTAGATACAAAAAGATGGATAATCCTTAATAACACTTGTTAGATAATATAGAATCCACCACACGTCTAACTACAGGTCAGTGTGTATACAAAAAGGGAAGAAAACCCTCTTTTATTAGCGTATGACAAAAGTTCCCTTTTCTTTGTTCCTTTTTTAATATTGTTTTTTCTCTCTTTATCATATTGTTGTAGTTAAAGTTAAGAACTGGTGTTACATCCAAGACCTGCATGTTGTCGTTGAGGAAAAAGGAGGGATTATACCTCAGAAGGAATAATAACCAAAATTGACACATTGGAAAGTTGGACATTTTGGTCAATGACATATAGTTGTAAATATTGGCTGGATTTCCAAGTATTTACCAAACTTTTCTTTACAAACTTGCGAAGTCTAAGTTCAAAGTGCAAAATAAGCTATTCAAGGGGCCAATATAAAAGTGTGTGTCACGTTTTGTGAAAAGGAATGTGAAAAAATATATAAACTAATCGAGGAGGAATGTGAATTAATAAAAACACAAATATTTTGGAATGTACCAAGAATAAAATTGTTTCTAAAGTAAGAATTCATAACAAATCTATATCACACATATAATTAAATACATTAACACTGGAAGAAATTATTAAACCATAATTTTACTAAAAACTAAATTATCTTTAAGCAATCGAGGATATCATTATATAAATATGATAACAATTATCATGCGTGGAATATGATCGCCATCAACAAACAAAATTTGTGAACTGCTGGTTAACAGTGTGCTCCAAATTAAATATAGCAATACACTAAGTCAATTATTTCCATTTCAGTTTATGTATTAATCAACAATTCAAATTTGTTTTAAACAAAATTGATCCCACACCACAATCTTTATTTGTTCCAAACCTGCATCATGGAGTTATTCAATATGGGAGTTTATTTGTTCCAAACCTGCATCATGGATTTATTCAATATGGGAGTTTTATGACAGTGTGAACTCTCTATGCTAATGGTAAATAATTTGAACAGCACTTTACATTTCTAGACCTGACCATTAAAAGACTTCTATAGATAGTAAACTTGAAGACCTTTATCCCACTTTCGATAAAAATGCTACAATACCATTGTTTATGGATAACACTTTTCCAATTCAGGTCTGTGTAGAGTTATTGCCTTTATTAACTTCAATTTGATTGATACAGAGTTATTGTTCCTGATATTTATTGTCTTAGTAACCTGAATGACTTGGGAATGACTCAATACCATTAGTCACACAGTGAGTTAGTCACATGATCCAGAAAAAAATACCAGGTCTGAAAAAAACTGTATCATGCGATGCGTATTCCACTGATAACTTTCTGGAAAATCTGTGAAGTAAATAATTACCAAGCAAGTGCAATAAGTTTAAAAATGTCTGACGTCAAAAGGAAAGATAACTTTTGCACAAGTCTGATAATGAAATTAACCAAATGATACAGATTTTCTTAACACAACGCAAGAACACTGAGACTGGATGTCATCTGACATTATCGGAGCCAATGAAGATCCAACATTTATGAGCAAGGTGGGATAAAAACAAATTGTTCATAATAATATTTTTGTATTGGACTCATTGTCCCTAAAACACTGTGTAACTAGCAAAGTTCAGCCCATTGTCTATAATCTGATGACATTATATAGAAATAATAAAAGCTGAACTATTTAAACCTCTCAGATGATCAGTAATTATTGTTTGATTAAGTCTGACTAGGTGACAGAATGACTTCAAAAAAATTAACATGTCAGAGTAACCATAATTCAGTTGCATGGACTTAAAGCATATTAATAGCTCATTTCTCACAGCAAAACTGTAAACAAAATAAACATTTAGTTTTGCAAATTTGTTTTTAGCTAATTAACATTATGGCTTAGTTTTGCCTTCACAGATCAGTAAATCAACCTTGTTGCCTTATCGCTTAGTTTTGCCTTCAACAGGTAAGTCAATACTTCTTCTTGCCTTATCGCTTAGTTTTGCCTTCACAGGTTAGTAAATACATCTTGTTGTATTGCTGATTCTAATTTGTCCCGGCAGGTAATTAGTACACCCAGTTTATTGGTACCCATTGGTTCTCTGTCCCAAGTTCGTTAAGGCAATCACGTAATTGTTTATATGCTTCCTCAAAGCTATCATTCACTATCGTTGCATCGAATAATCCTTTGTACACACGTTCGATCTGTGCGCTTTCATCCACCACCTTGCGAAAATCTTCTTCCTAAAATTTATCATACAAGATGTTTATACTTGTGTAATTTATACATAAACCTTTCTGCATAATAAGGGATACACACTAGATGATAAACTATTCATGTGTTCCCACAAGATGAAATATAAACGGAGAGAATGAAAGAGGAACAACCTACTGTTGTAGTATGAAGCATCCTTCTTTTTAATGACCAAATATTTTGTCAAATTTCAGTTCTCTCGTGAAATTACAAAACAAATTCAAAGCAACTGTATGCACTTCAAGCCTTAAAATTACAAAATTTATTTCTTCAATTTTCAATTAAAATGTTTTGATTTGGTTTATTTATGCTTTCCAAGTTTCAACTTACTCGGGTGAAAACAATGAGACAGAAAAGTGCACATGATATCCACATAAAAGACATCAAAGGACTAAACAATAATTGTTAAGTACCTCCCAAGCTACAACCCACAAATGAAATTTCACGTCCATATAATTCAAAGATTATTTTAAAAGTCTTACTAAAATGTCAAACTGCCATCAAAGGGCACGAGCTGTCCAAACACTCAATGTCCAAACTGTTTGTAGTATGTTATTGTATAGTCATAATGTTATGGACTATGAGAGATACTCAGATTTTTATTGTCTTTCCTGGGGTGTGTCAGCATTTAAGGAGAACATATTTAACAAGCTTTATTAAACTCGTATTTAGTCGACAATAATGTTGGCAAAAATGAAGCTTTCTGATGTATATATGGAAAGACAAATGGACAAGTGCTATGGTTGGGTCAGAATATTTCTGAAACTTACCGTTTTCAAGTCTAATGTTCTGGCACCACTTGCCTGCAAATAAAGAGCATAATGATACACTGTGAGGCAGTTACTTCAAAATATAGTTTTCGAATTTTCTGGCAGCAATAACATATGTTTTTGTTAATATACGCAAATACAACTCTTATATAGTATACAACATACCATCCTCCTTGAAATATTGTATACAAATACGAAACACACAGAGTTAATTTTAAGAAAATTCAGTACATGTATCTGCAAAAAACAGCTGTTTAATATAAAGTATACAATAAACAATCCCCCTAGAAATATTGTATACAAATACGAAACAGATTAGTTTCAAAGAATATTTACATCTTATAAATATCTACAAATGCAGCACTTGACTTACCCCTTTGCGTACAATAATGCCCTTGCGTTTTCCTTCCTCGTACATCCGTTTAAGTGCCTCTGCACTTGGTGCCGCCACAAACACAATGAAAGGCATAAACTCTGCTGTCTTCAGTACCTTTAACGACTGTAATATAAACAATCAGACTGATTATACACTGTACAGTATTAGATCATTGAATACATAATATACCGCAAGGTAGATAGTATGTCTGTGGCAGCATTTTAGTGTGGCTGCACTATAAAGTCGCCATCAGACTGAACCATAACAAGCAAATACCTCCTCACCATGACCCAGATATGACTTGAAAGGGATGGGATGTTAACCCCCCCAAAAAACAATCTTTGAACTACATCCTTAGATAATTATTTAACAAGTAAACTGTTTCTATTTAGCAGTCTTTCCCTATACTGGAGTTTAAATAGTTTACTTTTGAATTATTGTTTCCAAACTTCTTAATTTTTACATAAGGCACTACAAAGTAACTTTCTACCAATTTCAGCATTAAAACAAAGCATGCGCCACACCATTCTCAAGTCACACGAAAGACAAGATGTTTTAAGTGTAACCCATGTCTTGTGCTGTCATGTATATGTATGTTGGCCATATGTGGCAAGTTAATATGTAGTGTCCTTGTTCTGTATCTGTTATGTAAGTTGTGTACATGTATTATGTTATACATCTTCTGGACAGACATGACAACTGACCTCTTAGGAAAATATTAAATTAAATATATATATATATGGCTTCAGTAAAACATTGCTTATCTTTACAGCTAGTTCTGCTATATAAAAAAAAATACTTGTAAAGGAATTAGTACATCTTTACATAGTGTTCATTCAGTTAATATTCAACCTTTAAAAACAAAGGAACAAATCGTTGATCAGGAAGAGCCTAATATACACCAAGTATTGAATTTTTTGTCTATAATATATTCTTAACAGATCTTTTCACATGACATTAACTGTTCAGTAAGAATAGAACAAATGGTTCAAATAGGAAATTAAAATTATAGCCTGCGAAATTAACAACTGGCCCGAGGCCAGTAGAATTTTTAATACAATCCATTATCATAATACAACAAACTACAACAAATGATATAACTGGCCAGTAGGTAAAAATCGTTGTTGTACAGACTGATATAAGAACTCTTTGACATAATATTTTTTAACGAATTGTGTACGTACAGTTGGGTTAACATCCAGTACACACATTCTCCCTGACTCTGTCACTTTTTCTATGGAGTCTAACTTGGTGCCGTAACAATTTCCATTGTATTCTCCAAACTCCAAATACAGGCCATTCCTAATGTCATCATCCATAGTCTGACGATCTGTGAAATAATAGCCCTTCCCATGAACCTCTCCTTCTCGTGGTGCTCGACTTGTGTCTGTAATAAGATAAGACATTTTAATTGGCAAGAGTTATCTTTCCTGAATGCCAAAAACCAGGACGGTTAAAAGGTCATGCAGCCTTATCAACGGTTCTCCAGCTTGTAATGCAAGTTTAATTTATTAGCTTAATCAGCGCAGCGTAGCAATCTAATGCAACAAAACAGAAAATATACAATAAACTGCTAAGATTCAAACTTTGGACACCTAGGTTAGGACAGATATGATGGAGTACAGTATATATTTGTTGTTTTTCATGATGTGTATACCATATTTAACCTAATAAGTGCCCCTCCCTGTTCAAGCATCTATGGTCCTGTATAATAGCCAAGATCCATTGCAGTACATTTAATCACAGTGTTCAGCACACGCTAGGTCGAATATGGTAAGTATAGATTATGATACTTACGAGGCATGACAGCTCCAAATCTTCGGGGATCATCTTTTAAAATTCTTTCTTTTAGTGATCTTCTTCCTACTCCGTTCGCCCCTACCAGGATCAAACATTTCCTTTCAAATGGAGGCATCCTTGCCACTTCTTCATAAATTGCTAAATTACACCCATCAAACTCTGAAGACAAAATTTGTAAAATACAACAAACATAAAGATGGTTGCTAGGGATTACAAGACTACTACTGGATTAATATCAGAATGTTTATTCTAGAAGGTCTATATTTATAGTTGTCTGCTGCCAGTGAAAACTATAAATTTGGTTGAAAAGAAATGTAAACGAGATACAGTTGTAACAAGAGGCCCATTGGGTCTTAACGTCCACCTGGTTGAAATAGGCCTATTAAAGTAAATATTTTGTATTTGAATACTTTTGACCATAGGGTCATGCCTTCAAAAAATTTATTTCTGCAAGCTCTAAAATTAAATATATACCAAACCTTTAAGCACTATGCCTTCTAATTTATAAACAAAGATTTTTGAAATTTTGTCAAATTATCCCCCTTTTAGCCCCCTAAAGTGGCGCCCCTGGGGGCTGAGCCCCTTCATTTGAACAAATCTGAATTCCCTTCCCCCAAAGATGACATCTACCAAGCTTGGATGAAATTAGTCCAGTAGTTTTGGACAAGATGTAAAAAATGTGAATAGCTAAGGCCAGTGTTTTTTAATTTGTTGGTTTGAAAATAAAAATAATTGAAAATTCTGTTTATTTTGCACTTGTAATGAATTCCGGATTTAAAAGAACCGTTATCAACCGAACGTTTAGATTGGACTTAGATCACTAAGACGCTTGATCACTAAGACGCTTGATCTAAAGCGCTTTTAAGACAAGCGTCTAACTGAATTAGATATATGAACTCATGGTTGTAAACTTTCCATTGAAAAATGTTTCGGTGACAGTTCAAAGGATAGACATTTCTTTTCAGAGGAAAGTAGTGGCAGACAATAGGACATGCCCTGTTTTATCATCTTGCAGAATGGGAATATCTGTCGAGGAAATAAGGGCATCATGAATGTTTGCTTGACTATGAGAAGAGGCATTTCGTTACGCCATCAGACACTCAAATTGATGTCCTTGTTTCGTTCAAATTTGTTGACCCACGATCTAGATCAAAAGGTAATAGCTTTAGACGACCAGTGCAGATTTTGTATTGCTTTATAATAATTAAATAGAAGTAACATCCCGAAATACACCCATTTGAATATAAATTTTATAAATGATTGTTTATATTGTAATTTTTGTTTTCAATTTTCAATAAACGTATGAACCAACCTAGAAGCCCTCCAAATTTTTCGTCTTTCTTACCTACCAACTAATTTATCAACACATAGTCAACAGCAAATGTGTTTGAAGTACCAGTACTCATGAAAGTACAAAAAACTTCCTCCCTCGAGGAACAGCATGATGCAGTTTCCTTTAATTTTATTTTCAAATCTGTCTATCTATACAAATACTTTGAAAACATATGTCTGATTAATCTACAATCAGATAAATGCTGTACAAAAATAATATATTTACCTGTTCAACTTTGATAAGGAAAGTCAATCCTTATATAATCGAAAAAATTGGGAGAATGGTCAGGTTCAGGTTCATACGTTTATTGAAAATTGAATACAAATATTACAAACATTTGTAAAATTTATTTTCAAACGGTTGTATTTCGGGATGTTACTTCTATTAGAAAGCAATGTGAAAAATTACACTGGTCTTCTAAAGCTAATACCTTTTGATTTTGGGTCAACAAATATATGTTTAGTTCTGAATGAAACAAAAAGGATATCAATCATTAATGGAGTATCCAATGGGGTAACAGCTAGTTGCTGTCTTCCCATCGTCAGACGAACAGGATGACCTTTTTCCTCGACAGACATGTTCCAGTCTAAGAGATGAATCAGGGCATGTACTATTGTCTGCCCCTCCAACTTTCACAAGAAATGAGATGTTGTTTTGCTGTATATATTGGCTACCTATGTGAATAAATTCTATATTTTTTCATCCAATCTTTTTTTAAAATCTCAAATTTTGAGAATTACAAGTTATTTTTATTTTTATTTTTCAACCACCCAATGGACATTTTTGTATAAAAAATCTGTAAACCAACTAATTAAAAAACATTGGCCTTATAAGGTCAATAACTGCCACAGGTGGTACAGGCACACTATTCATAACTTGCTAACGCACATTATTTAGTGTGCCTGAACCACCTGTGGCAGTTATTGCCCTATAACTGCAACTGTAAGACAGTTTATTGCTTAACAAATGGCTCATGATACAAAAGACTCATGGTATCTAATGCTACAATGAGTAATGTTAAATGTGTCTGCTTTATGTTCAGTAACAATCTATTCCTAATAGGAATTGTTATTTTAAAATATACTTACACTTCGCACAAAAATTGCAGAAGATAAATTAAGTGGTAGGGATGACGACAGGGAAGATAACTCTTGTGCTATGCGAAAAACCTAAAATGAAACAAGACACAGCTTTTTATCCTGAATAAAAATATGTTAAAAAACAAGACACTACCCTTGAATTGATTTACAAAGATCTTTTGAATAAATCTTAAAACTTTAATGCAAGCTTCAAATAAATAAAAATTTAATGTCAATATCTTGTTTGATTCTCAAATAACTATGATAGTATAATATAAACAAGAAAGTCAAAAGGGCTACTATGGTAGATTTTTCGGGAAAATTCTGAATTATTTCTTTTAGGTAACATAAGGATAAGACTTTCATATGGAAATGACAATTTCTGTCTTGTTATACATGCTGAGACTCATGATAATAACATGTATGATAAAAAGTAGCATTACCTGTGTCTGTCTGACATTCTGTGATAATTTGAATGCATTTGCATAATGATGAGGTGAGCTTCCTTCCACTGCAAGAAATTTATCATAATTAAAACTCCTATATGTTTCTGAAGTAGCAATGTTCTTCCACAAAGGAAAATATGAATACAACAAATAACTTGTACCTCGTAGCCTTCATCACGGTAATTCACCTAGTATCCTTATAAAAATGATGGATAAAACATCAACTTTAGAATTTATTTCAAAGTATCACCTGGTTTTCTCAAAATATACAGACTTTTTCTCTTTCAAGAGTTCCAAATTTTGAATTAACATTAAACTGTAAACAGAGAAAAGACTGATCCATTAAAACGGAAGACAGATTTCCGTCTCAGATAATATACTAATAGAATCTCGTACCTATTTCTGTTCAAGATAAAATTATCTCTGACGAGGTGTGGTATGTATGTTAAAGATCTCAAGACGAGGCAATAGCGGAGTTATGAGATAACATACATACCATCCCGAGACTGAGATCATTCTATCTTGAACAGAAAAAGGTACAAGGTTCTTTTTCTCGTCCTCTTAAAGCGATTTAACTATGAAAATAACAATAAAAATGCATCAATTTTTCCTCCGGCATCCCTGCAAAAGCGCTTCTGACGTAGCATTAGTGACATTATTTCATTGTTACAAAGCGCGTGACATTGATCTCCATACCATATGATGACGTTATTTCATTGTTTATGGCACGTGAAATTGATCTCAGTACTAGTACCCCTATTTTCGTTAGATTTTCTTGTCTAGTGGACGAGAAATTGTTATATCACATACCTTGAAAGCTAACACTATAAAACTGCATCAGTTGTAGAAATTGTCTGTACTGTGTTTCCATGGGATCTACCTGTTTGATAAATATAAAACATACGTTAATTTGTGTTTTATCTGGATTCAAACTTATAACTAATGCACCTAAACCAATGAAAAAAGGAAAGAAAATAATGATCAGGCCTGCAAAACTATCTCGCACAAAGAAATATATCCTTTTGACCTTTACTTTAAAGGAAAAATCAATATATTACAACTTTGGTTTATGGATGTATGATCCACAACTTCACTGGTATGGCTAAGCAAATAAATACAGAATACCTGCAAAGTTTTGGTTTATGAATGTATTGTAATATGATTAAGGGTTTATACAGGTATAAACTAAATTTTTCAACCAATGAAAATGATGCTTACAAATAAAAATGAGGAAATATACAATATGTCTTTGTGACACTTTTAAAATGTTACCTTGTCTAGTTGTACATTGACATCTAGTACTGATGTACTGCTGACACTACTTAAGTCCGCCTCACTACTTGTACTGGCAGACGCTGTTGGACTAGTACCACACTCATCCGGTGATAAACCATGTAATGTCATCACATCTGTAAATCATGTGATCAAGCAGTCACAATAAACTTAGATGGTTCTTGGTGTACATTTAAGAATGTTTTAAGTGAAAGACACAAATTGCAAATATTATCGGCCATTTGACACTTCCAATAATCTTAAATATATAAATAACAAGCTGTCTGAATTTTATTCAAGTACTTATAAAATAATTCAAGGATCAGTTTTATGAAATTTAATTGCTTTTCAAGGCATACCCGAAATATGGTTTTTAGTAGTACTGACTGAGTAGGAGATGTTCATAGAGTTGAACACCTAAGTGAGGCAGTCAAGATGTTACATCATATGATCATGTGTTCAAATTCATGTATGACTACGAGGTCATTGACACTTCAAAAGTATAATAATAACACCCATTTTTTAAGGACTATATAAATCATACAAAATCTCTTTAAAATGCAGACTTTTATATTGTCATCCATATAACTATAAATAAATTTATATTGTATCTAGGCAAACTGACCTTTTATATTGTCATCCATATAACTATAAATAAATTTATATTGTATCTAGGCACTAACCTTTTATATTGTTATCCATATAGCTATAAATAAGTTTATATTGTATCTAGACAAACTGACCTTTTATATTGTCATCCATATAGCTATAAATAAGTTTCTATTGTATCTAGGCAAACTGACCTTTTATATTGTCATCCGTATAACTATAAATAAAGTTTATATTGTATCTAGGCAAACTGACCTTTTATATTGTCATCCATATAACTATAAATAAGTTTATATTGTATCTAGGCACTTACTTTTTATATTGTCATCCATATAACTATAAATAAGTTTATATTGTATCTAGGCACTGACCTTTTATATTGTCATCCATATAACTATAAATAAGTTTATATTGTATCTAGGCACTGACCTTTTATATTGTCATCCCTATAACTATAAATAAGTTTATATTGTATCTAGGCACTGACCTTTTATATTGTTGAAGAGTATCACAAATTCTCTGCAATTTAAATAACATTTTAAATATCAGTCAAGGATCTGTTATACATATAACACAGTGATAATGCATACAAATTAAGGTAATTTGTGTATTACTTGTTATCTGTCTTCATATCTACCAGCTCTTAACATTTCATCTAGTTTTATAACACACCACTGTAGGATGGTCTGTACAATGTACTACAATACTTTAGGAAGTCAGCTACTAACACTAAATAAAGTAAACTACGTATATCTAATTACAACCTCACTTTTTTTTAGATTTTCAAATCTATATTTTCTTTCAAATAACCTGTGATTAGTTTTTAATTACATATATAATGAAGCTAAGTATCAAATCATTCTGGCTTAAATTTAACAAGATGCATAAAAATCATCAAAGCAAGGGAACTAACTTTATCATTTTAAAGCAAAATTTTTATTTTAAAATATTTTTCTAAAACTGAGCAATCTATAAGCCATCATCAACAGTACAAATATTATACAAACATGGTACTGACCGTGCTAGTTTCTCCTCGGCTAATTCTGCAGCCTCTAAACTCATGGCAGAATACTGTGACGTACTGGAGCTACGACAGCCACTAAAGCAACTAGGGAAGGTGATGTTAAAACCTGGAGAGACAGGGTCTCCTTCCATAATCTGAGCCTGGGGCTTAGGAACACTACCATTACCAGCATTGCACATGTGTTTCAGTATCAGAGAAGCCTGAATAAAGACATAATACATTTGGTTAATTGATTGAGTTATATACAAAGTATTTCAAAACATTTACATGAATTTCATTCATTCTATTAATTAAAATAAGGATCACAAGATAATCTATTCCTGCTTAATCTTAATCACCTCTGACATGACATGGCCTTTCTTAAAACTGAACAGAACAAAAAGTTGGAAGATAAGAAATATATATTGATTATTATATTCAATTATATAACAAACAAATCTTATGGATGAATGACATTCCTTCCAATATGTTTATTATAATTTCAAATCACTAATAATTTGGGCAATGACATTTTATAATTGAATGTTAAAAATACTCTTACTTTCTTTTCCAGATCACCCAACAGTTGATATATAGACAATGATTGGTTTGGTAGAGTACATAACAAGGGAAGTAACTGCTTTTGGCGAGCTGAAAATTCACAATATTATAAACTTACATACAATCAGAGTTTGAGGTTAAATACACAACTGAAAGACCTTGCCATTGTTAGTTAATTGATGAAAGAAATCTAACATTAAATTCAATGTATGACAAAATATTGTTATCACCTTAGCAATGCTACTGTAATCAGACTGAAGAACTGTAACCTCATGTCTTTTCATACACAATCAAAACAGAATATGTTAGGTGATACTTTGAGCCTTTAGCGCTTCAGTCATTCTAATCTGCATAGTGACCCGTATTGTAATTCCTCATGTATAGATATGCAGTGTTTCATCTAGGATTTCAAAAGGGCAGGGTGCTAACTCCACTAAAAGGGCATTTACGGGGCGCAAAGTAATTCTGCTTACCAAAAAGGGCATACATTTTATATGACCTTAAACTGTGTTAAAATACATCATAACTCTGAATATATATATATTAGAACAAGTTTGTGATTTCTTATTGAAACGTTCACACCTTTTGTTTTGTAAAGAAAACTCAGATAAAATCACAAGTGATAAGTATTTAGGATACTACTGGAAATGTACACAAAACAGCGCGGACAGACTAAAAACCAATACAAAATCCAGATACTTGTTGAAAAATGGCAGGGCGCTGGAAAAAAGGGGCAGAGCGCAACGCCTTGCAAAAAGGGGCTAGATGAAACACTGGATATGGAACTTTGACCTACTCACTCTTCTTTTCATTTATGTTAACAGTTAACATACAGAGTTTGGCTTGATCCAACAAAAAGTATCTCAGCCACAGTATTCTCTTAAATAAGCTCAGGAACATAATGTTTGTATGTAAAAAGTAAGCTTGACATTTCAAAATCGCAACCCTAATCACTAGCATTTCCCACTATCTCTGCATATATGGCTGAATATCAAAACAATCTACAGAATTATGTTGTTCTTTTTCTAGTAAACCTGAACATTTTAGTTAAGTCTCTGTAAGCCAGAATATATAATTACCATTTCTACACCAGTAATGGTGACCATCCTAAACTTCATGACATGTCTGCTATGAAAACCTCACAGAATTCTCTTAATTTAATCCAGGATTCCCAATACTGTTTTACAGTGTAAAGTACTTACCAATTTCTTTAATAATGTCCACAATTAAACGGTAAACCTGAAACATAAGTGGTGAAAGATAAACAAAGCTTTACATGACCACCTTGATGCAATATTACTTATTTTCAAACACTCTTGTATAACTTAAGTTAGTTTTAATATTGATACAGAATGAATTACCGGTAATTGCTTCTGTTTTCATTTTAAAGATATATTCCTCATACTCATGTGAAATGTAAATATTCCAAAAATTAAGAACATCATATCATATTGTTTCAATAAAAAATATATTAAAATTAAAGGATATTGATGTATGTAAATATACTCTCACTAATGACTTTGTTTGTGTTCTCAGTTGTCTTTGCTAAACTAACGATAAAATTCTAGTCGTAGAAACCCAGTCACAAGGTACTAAGATGTGTTTTCATGAAGTCTGCCATCAGAATAAGGACGGAATGTTTGCCCCATTGAAGCCTAAGTTTCTATAGACACAAAATAAGTTCATCATCTGGCAAGTCAAATCACTCCTCTCCTAAATTACCTCTGAATGTCTGCATATCTCCAGAAAAGAATCTGCTTTCAAGTATTGCTGTAAAAGAACATACAGATTTTCTTAGGAGTTATTTCCTCTTTATAGATATTATTTACAATAATACAAGAATGTAGGATAATTGGCTCAAGCTTTGTAAATATTGAACTAAAAATTATTACCTCATGGAACAAATTTACTAAAGTAGCTGAATTCTTGTCATTATGTATTACTTCTTTGAAATCAGACAATTTTTGTTACTTCATTAGTTATGCGTTAATATACACACATCGGTATTACCAGGATGAAGGACAACTCTAAAATAATCACCTCTCGGTAATTTAATGTTTGCATAATTACCTCCATGAATGGTATTAGGGCTGAGCCCTCTACCACAGAGAACATGTCCTGTACTGGGTCCACTGATACCCCCTCAGAGTTCCACTCAGTATCCACGACATCCCCCTGGTCCTGTACACGGGGCTTTAGCTGGGGAGCGTGATTAGTGTATAACAACTTAAACTCACTCAATATCTTGTGTAGAGCGCCCTCTATCTGTTAAGGTAGAACAAACACAATTAACATCAATTATTTTTCTAACACAATCCTGTTATACTTTTTACTACAAAAAAGATTCAAGTCATTTCAATGATTAATTTACAATATGCATGTATCACTTTAGATATCTTTAACTTTGAATGATGTCAAAACAATTCAACTTTATGCTCGCTGCCCTCAAGACAAACTTCATCAAAATTGAAAGTATTCTCATAAGTTAAAAACAAAATCACTCTATTTATTTCCAAATTTACTTAACACATCATTTCTGTGGATGTGAATCACTAATTTATATTAAATATATTTAATCACAATGTTAGCTTTCCATAATAATATAAACAAATGAATGCAATGCTTCTTTGAACATGACATCATTTTACAGAACAACAGAATAATTTGTTTGTGTTAAGGGCTTATTGTCCGATCAACAGCTAAGGTCATTTACGGACATGCCAGTTTTACTGGTGGA
>JAUMGZ010177262.1:0-14344 GCA_032359645.1 Pododesmus macrochisma | reverse complement strand
CCGATTTTTCAAAATTCATTTTCTCTATAGCGCTTATTAATGACTGCTGCTTCGAAGAAAAATCTGGGGTTCAGGACGGGGCTGTCTCACACAGAGCATTGATTTTTTCCTCTGATATATCATATTTATGGGAGGCATGTTTCAGATTGCATTTTTGTATTCTAAATATATCAAATTTATATATTCTAAATAACTAAGTCTTATCAAGGCTAACGGAAATGATAATTGCTCGCCATTTTTAGACTTAGACATTAATATTGTTAATGGAACAGCTCAAACTAAAAGCTACGATAAAATGATGATTTAGGATTTCAAATTGTACATTACCAATGGCTTGATGGCGATATTCCATCATACGGCATTAATTTCTCAATTACTTATGCTCGAGCTTGTTTAGATGTCAATGACTTTCATTCTCGCAAAATTGACCTTACCACAAAGCTTATTTTACAGGGGTATGCATATCATAAGCTACGTAAAACAGTTGGCAAGTTTTAAAGAAGTTATCCGGAGATCCTTTTGAAATATGGTCAAGTCAGTTTCCCCAGTCTGTAACTAGAGACATCCCACAACCCTCTTTTAATGGAAATCTTGTTTACAAACTTAGGAAGATTGAAATATGTATATAAGTTTTACTCGTTTAGATTTTTATAGACAATTGATGTGGGCGGTTAGTCGTTGAGATGATTTACAGTGCCATGAAGTGAAATTTGTTAAAAAAAAATTAAATGTGTGTCTATACTTAATACTTCTAATCTCATGCGGGAAGTGGGAAGGTTGGGGCCTCATTAACCGGTTTAACCACAACGCCTGGTTTCGTGCCGGGTGACCGTCCTAAGTCGGTCCGCATGGATTACTAGTATTGGTGTTTGTTGTGGTGTCAATTTAATAACTTACGTTTTGGTGCTTAATTGTTTGACGCAGTTATTGTTTGTCTGGCAATGCCTGTCGTTCGGTTGATTCCATTCATACTGTTTTAATCCATCTGGACCAAAGGTCCAAAGTGACTTTTCTCATACAAAACTCGTCCATCGGACGTCCATCGTACGTCCGTCGTAAATCTTCACATTTTCGACTTATCTCCTAAACCACTGGACCCATTGTCACAATGTGAAATGGGATGGGAAACCTCCCTTGTGGATAAACTGAACCAAGAAACATACAAGGCTAAAAATACAAAGAATTTATTCACGGAACAAAAACATCTGACAAAACACACTCAAACAACACATTACACGTACCTACACACATACGCACATATACAACATAACTAAAGTTACTTAAATACATATATATAAAAAAAATATATTATTTATCTACAAAATGACAGTCAATTACATGTAGTCAATAAATTCGCCACAAGCGTCGATTTCATATAGTACGGACAGACGTAGACAGACACGAACGACAATCACCTATGTGTTCAAGATAAAGACCTCAGTTCATACACATACGAATATTCTTGATTTCGTCTCCGAGCTCAGTCGTCGTGACTTCAATATTATCACAAACATGCCACGTCACATAGATAGCCATACACTTTGATGACATCTCCCGGATACCGCAGTTTTCTCTTATATAACTGGTCACCTGCGAAATATATCGACGAGACTTTGTGTAACTAACACAGTTATAGATAATTGCTTGTGAAACCGACTCATGTAATACTTTAAGACGAACAAACACTTTAAAATTGACTGCAGTATTAATTAAAATGATACAAACTTTACCTATAAACATATTAAACATATAACACTTACTTCAGTATTCTGACTTCTTCACACCGAATCTTCATTTCCATACAGGATATTAACAGTACATAGCTTCATTTCAGCACTGGAACAGCACACAGTCTTTATTTCTACACAGGAATCATATTTAAACGCCACACAGGCATACACTTTTTCACTCACTAAAACCCTAAACTCACTCACAATGGGGAGTCCGGATAAAACCCGAGAAAACAATGAACAGGTCACATAACGTAAGACCCCAAGAATACCACCATAAATAACTAACATACAACATTTAAACTACGAAACACCTAAATGGCCAAACAAATAACATATACAGAACATAACATAAGGAACACGTTGTTTACCCATCGTGATACCCATGTCATCCAAACTTGGTAGGAAGTATCCCTAGGAGGAGGGGTTCAGTTTTGTTCAAATGAAGGAGCTCGGCTCCCAGGGGGTACTACAAGGGCGCGAAAAGGGGAAAATTTATCAAAAAAATCTTCTTCTTATAAACTAGTAGGCATAGAGCCTAATGTTTTAGCATAAAGTATCCTTAAGGCATGAAGAACCAAGTTTGTTCAAAGCTTGACCCTTGGGTCAAAAATAGGTAACGCGTTTTTATGGGAAATGTTTCAATACTATAGCAAACTGTTATCTATTACCTGAAATATCTTTGACTTCTTGTCTAACTACTGTACTAATATCATCCAAACTTAGTAGAAGTCATCCCTGGGGGAAGGAAAGTCAGATTTGTTCAAAGAAAGGTGCTCGGGTCCCAGGGGGCGTAATTTTGGGGGCCTAAATCGGGAAAATTTGACAAAATTTCAAAAATCTTCTTATAATAAACCAGAAGGCCTAGAGCTTAATGTTGTGGTTTGTAGTAACTTTAAGGCATGGCGAAACAAGTTTGTTAAAGGATTGACGTTGTGGAAAACAAAAGATTATGGTTTTTGGGTCAAAGTTCAAAACAATAGCAAATAGTTAACTGTTCACATTTTTGACTGCTTGTCTAAAACTACTTGCTAAATTTCATCCAAACTTTGTAAAAGTAATCCCTGGCAGAACGAATATAGACTTGTTCAAATGAAGGAGCTCAGCCCTTAGGGGGTACCACTTTACGGGGCCAAAGGGGAAATCTTCTTCTAATAAAATAGAAGGCCTAGTGCTTAATGGTTTGGTATATTATTAATTTTAGACTTTAATAGACCTATTTCAACCAGATGGACGTTAAGGCCCAATGGTCCTCTTGTTGTGAATTTAAAAAACTTGTGCAAAGAAATACAATTTACGTCCAAGTGCCACACACACACACACACACACACGCACACGCACACACACAGTGTGAAATTAATTCTAAAATATTGACAACATAATTTGTTTATCTTTTTATAGGCCCGTCGAAAGAACGTATTATGTTATCACGTTGGCAGGTTGGCGGTCGGGCGCGCAGTCTCCGCTCAATATCTTGAGTTATTTTTGACAGATCAACTTCAAACTTAACAAAAATGTTTTTTGCAATTAAATCTCGAACGAGTTCGATATTGACAATTTTTTGATTGTAAATGTGAGAGTTATAGCCCTTTGTTGCTGAAATGGTGTCTGCTTAATAATTTTAGTACTTTTAATATATTCGCACGAAACTTCATAAGCGGTTTCATTACCTCAAAAGCTTCAATGAGTTTGATGAACAATATTTTTTGATCGTAATGTTGGGAGTTATGGCCCTTTGTTTCCGTCAAGAGTCACCCACCCACAGTGTCCGCTCATTATCATGAGTAAACTTTGACTGATTAACTTTAATCTTCACAACACCTATTGTCAACCTCTTATTAAGAATTGCAGACGTGCGTATTGTGCCCCGCTTTGTGGTGCCCTTGTTTATTGATATAAATGGTTTTTTATGAACAATTTAAAAGTTTCGAAATAATCATTTGGTAATAACTGTTATATAAAAATGGCATCGCCAAGACTTAATTTAAAATACGAATTTTAAGCGTATTCGTTTCCCTAGGGTGAAGTCAGTAAAAGTTAATTTCAATAACATTAATTAAGCGTAAAGATGTATTTCATAAATAATTTCTTTGAACAAGCCATTAAATCATGGCGTATGTAAACATTGACCGACAGAGTCATTCAAAACATCATATTTGATCATCATAGGCGCAAATTCGTATAAAGATTGAACCCTAGAATGACCAAGTATCGTAACCTTTATTGTTGAAAAATTAGAAATGCTCAAATTCGTAAACACACCTGTGCCTTTGACTTTTTTTGTGCTGCAGGTGAACGTTGAAAGAATATGCCTTTGTATTAGTTACTATGTTGGTAGTATTGCGGACAACTTTGGCATGTGTACGAAATTTGAAAAGCCTGCCTTCATTTGACTGTTACTTAGGTGAACTGATGTGTAATTAATACGATACATCTATTTACTATTGATCAATATGTGAGAGCCAGTATTGTCCTCACATTACTTTATTGGTAGGGTGTACATTGATTTTTGGGACAGCACTAATATATATGGATTGAGTGAAGCGAAAATGGTCAATCCCTTAACTCTTATATTATTGGCTGTTCAGGCCTGGGTCATTGTTTGAAGTACGCCCATGATACAAAGCCCACCGAGGCGTAAGACGACTCGTTATAATATTTTAAGTCAGGTATATAGAAAATGTTCTTTTTTTTTTTTACGTGGACTTTACAATAAACATGATGATATGCCAGCTGTTTTATTGCGATTTAATAATATTATTCAAATGTTTGTCTGCTTTGTCAGATTTTTTGTCAAGATTAACCTGACTTAGACACTCTCAAATTAGGCATGACGAAATATTATGTGTGAGCATGCCAACTCTTGTGCTGAGCTTATTGCATAATAAATCCTACTTATTATAACTGTAGTCAGTTCCTCTATTGTTCATTCCTTGTCTCAAACAGAGTCCATTATTCATTATTGTTTAGAATCCCAACGCGGTGCTTTAATGAGTATTGATAACAAATACGACACCCAACAACCCCCTAGTAATGATCTCCTACTGCGTATCGGTATGACCAATGCCATATGTCTATTATATAATTGTCTATTGTGTTACAACTCATTATTTATTCTGACGGATAATCAAATTAATTATTTCTAGTCTTTTGGTATTCTGTGCGACAGGATACTAGTATAAACATCGTTTAAAACACACTTGACATAAAATTACGCATTTGTTTTTGAACTATTGATCAAATTGTGTCTGTAAGTTAATGTTTTATTTGTCGGATTGTCCAAGTTCCGACTTAGCTAAATGATTCCGTGATTTTACTTAATGTTGTTTATGAATTTATAATACTTAAACATTTTAAAACTACTTAATCGTATCCATATATAGTTAACATCCATGCATATGAAAACATGCAAACTTGTGTAAAGAAATGCTTGTTTCAATAAAGTGACACATACATACATAATGTGAAATTCATTCTAACATTTTAAAAATAGAATTTGACATCAACACATTTTTGTTCATCTTTTTACTGACATAAATGGTTTGTTAATAAAACATTAAAAACTTCAAACCATTTTTTTGGTATTCAAATTGCCTAATATTTATACTTATATCTACATGTACGTGAAAAACGTGAAGTAAGATACTATGCTTTCTTTAAATATGAATTTACAAAAGCAGATGTGATGGCTTACTTTTTCTGGATCAGGACGCTTAAGCTTAAGGCACATCTTTGGTGTATCGCGAACGTCCTGTACAAGAACATCATGTATACCAAGTGTTCCTAGAAAACAGTGAAACAATGAAGACGTGTTCCAATGTCCTTGTTTATCGTGCTTAAAAATCATTTAATTTCTATGAATACAAATATGCAGTCATTACATTTTGCCGTGTGATCCTAGTAATATTAGGTATCACTTTGTTTCGCCTTCGCTTTGGTTGGCGATACATAGGGGCTTGGTAGGGGTGGAGGAAGGGTTACGAAAGTTTTGTCTGTTCCGATTTTGTTTATAAAGTATGTATTCCTTCTCCGTGTTGCATCATGATAAATTGATATTTCATGTCATGCTTTCTAGATTAAGTAGTTATGTTCTGTTTTATTTTGTTACAATGTGAAAATTATACACGATTGTACATGACAAATACATTTATATATAATTCTATTCAATAAACATATGGTCCCTGTGCCCTGTGCCCAGGAACCTAAAAATGTCTCCAACTGCTGTAAAATCTCACTTAGTTCAGGTCGACCCTGTGGCGAAGATTTAGTACACTGGATGATGATGTTATGCATTTCCAATGGGAGGCAAGGCCATCTGTTAGGCTTCACCTCCCTGTGCTAGACACCTTATCGCCGTAGGGAGGTTTGCCCATATCGATGACCTGAAGAGCTATGCTGGCGGGACTTTGTGTTTCTGGTAGGGTCACCAAAGTCAGACAGGTTGAAGGGTAGAGGCCAGAAAAAGATCTACACGGCCTTCGGAGAGGACGCTAAGCTGACCGTCCCGTGTATAGGGATTGTTTACCCCTTGGCACGATAAAGATTCCAATGTAAAGTTCGATAGAAGAGTAGGCGGAAACGCCGTTGAATGGGCTCATCCTTCTTTCTGAACTATCTCTATTCATTTCGTTTACCGTTTCTGTCGTCGCTTCTCTTCCTGTCCTATCTTTGGTTGTTCTCCTTTGGTCTTTTGTCACAATATCGGTGAAAGATTCTGGACGTGACGTTAAGCCCTAATTAAACAAACAAACAAACAAACAAACAAACTGTGAGGCTTCAAATCTTGAATAACCATATGATAACAAATGTGAATCGTGACAATTAATCGGAAATTGTTGTGAAAACCGTAGCTCATTGTGGCTGTAACATTTGAAAAACTGGCTACTGGAATCGTTGATCATTGTGACTAAGTGTTCAAATATCAGAGTTACACTGAGCTAAGGTTAACGCAGCTAGCTATTACCAGAACATAATAGTGAGACTGGTTTTTATATGCTCAATGTGCAAACAAATATTCTGCATTACACAGTTTAACTGATGATGTAGATGCTAATATAATAACATAAGGAGTCATATACAATTAGGGGAATATTAAAGCATTACTCTATTTGTTCATGGCAATTAAAGTATGTTCACTAAATGTTATAAAGAGGACAGCTCTCGATATACCGTTCGATGATTTAACATGAAGTTCAGGAAATGACCAGCACCATGTGTAAATATCTCGTATATCACCATACAAAACATTCAAACGTCTGAATGCTTTTCAAGCTCCTTCCCAATAAGATTCAGGAGCAGACATTTTTGAAGGAATGTCGCTTTGCACAGAGTGAGTATATACATATGCAAATTGTTTGACTTTCACAGAAATACTTTCCAGTGCTTAACACTTTATCATGGTTGGGATTATCTCGATGACCCAGAGAGCTATGTTGGCGGAACTCAAGTTCCTAATAGGGTCACCCAAATTAGAAAGGTTGAAAGGAAGAGGACAGGCAAAGATAAGCACGTCCTTCGTAGGGGACGCTAAGTTGGCGGTCACGTGTACAAGGATTTACCCCCTGGACTCACGAACATCCCTATGCAAAGATCGATCGAAGAGAAAGCGCGAACGCCATTTTCACAGACCTAATAACTGCTGAACCAATGATGGCCAACAGTATGAATTAACTATAATTTTTTGATTTACACAATGAACTATGAACTATATTATTTTGATTCTAACATTGATAAAAATAGATTATCAATATAGGAATATTCATATTTTACGCTATCTTGTTAAATAAAGATATTACTTTGCTATTTGCTCCTGCCTTTGTAACCGAGTAAAACGTTTCAGTAACATTAAAAAAATCAGTAGGTTCAAACGTCTTTTGTAATGATTTTCCACTTATACTTTCACTGTAATTTTGGTTCACATGTTTATTTTTTTGTATGGTTTATCACATGCAACTTGATGAATGATAATTACCTGATACACAACATCCAACAGATGCACCGTTCGTAAATTAAACAAACATACCGACCTACCAAACGACCGATCGACAGTCTTATTATATGATATACAAAAAATCAAAATGTCAATTAGACAAACACATACATTTAGAGTTAATTTAAAATACCAGAAAAATGGATCAACAACACACATAATATAGACAAGCATGCACTAGCCCCATCACAGAGTCACCATCCGTATGATATTGTAGACTGAAAGGGGCATTTAACAATGAGTTCGATGGCCTCGCTCATGACACAAGGCATAACGGATAGTATTATCTACTCTATAACTGAATAAATAGATAAATAAATAAATAAATAAATAAATAAATAAATAAACAAGAGGCCAAGTGGATCTTAACGTCCATCTGGTTGAAATATGCCCAATAGTTTCAGAGAGGACGTTTAAAGGCATACTGCCATACAGGCAGACCACTTGACCCCTGGTGAGTCCGGAACTTTATTTGTACAATCTTGAATCCCTTCCCCCTAAGAATGCTTCCTGCTAAATTTGGCTTTAACCTGCTCAGTTGTTTCAAAGGAGATGTTGTTTAAAGGTACACTCTCGAATTTACCCCTTTTTGGCCTCACCTGCCTGTTCCCTTGAGGGTTAAGGACTTTATTTATACAATCTTGAATCCCCTTCCCATAAGGATCCTTCCAGTTTAATTTGGTTGAAATATACCTAGTAGTTTCAGAGAAGATGTCGTTTAAAGGCATATAATCAAAGTTACCCCTTTTTGCCCATGCCAACCTCTCCCCTATTTGTTTAAATAATATCCTCTTTTCCTAAAGATGCTTCTTGCAAAATTTGGTTGAAATATACCCAGAAGTTTCAGTGGAGATGTCGTTTAAAGGTAAACGGGTTAAAATTACCTCTTTTGCACCCTGCTTTTCTCTCCCCTGGGGTGCCAGATACTTCATTTATATAATCTTGAATCTCCTACCCCCACGGATGCTTCCTGCCTAATTTGGTTGAAATCTTCCCTATAGTCTCGGAGTAGATGCCGTTTAAATGGCGTAATGTCATACCGCTTTTGGCCCCGCCAACCTCTCCCCTTTGGGATCCGAGGCTTTATTTGTACAATCTTGAATTCCTTTTCCCTAAAGATGCTTCCTGCCAAATTTGGTTGAAATCTACCTAATAGTCTCGGAGGAGAAATCGTTCAAAGGCATATGGTCAAATTTACCCCTTTTGGCCCCGCCCACCTGTCCCCTGGGGGTCACAGGCGCCAAATTTTGATTATAATATGCCCAGTAGTTTCAGCGGATATGTCATTTAAAGCAAAAAGTTAACGACGGACGACAGACGACGGACGACAGACGGACGGACGGGATTTTATGGAGAAAATTTCACCTTGGAATTTTGGTCAATGTAGACTTAAAAAAAATATAAAATTAATATGCAAAAATTGGGTAAACTTTAATTATATACACACGATCAAGATAGTAAAATCAATTCTAATGAAATCATTATTAAATATATATCTTTTAATGTCACCTGAGCCGACGGCTCAAGTGACCTATTGTGATCCGTCTTCGTCCGTCGTCCGTAAACTTTAATATTATTGAACTTAAAACTCAAATACTACTGATGAGATTTCATTGAAATTTCATAGGAATTTTCAGTCATAGGACAAGGTCCTGACCAAGTGTTGTTATATTGGGTTTTCAGTTATCCAAGATGGGTGCCATGGCAGCGATCTTTTTGAAATTCTATTTTGAACTTAAACTCCAGTTCTTCTGAAGGGATATCTTTAAAACTTCACAGGAATGTTCAGTATACTGTCCTGAAAAAGTGTTATTGTTATTTTTCAGACTGGTCAGACATCTAAGATGGCCACTGGAGGCCATTTTGAAAACCTGTTTTTCGAAAAACAGTTATTGCCAATTATCTTAGAAATGGTAGACGTTTTGTATTACATATGTACTTACAAAAATAGAAATTTGACAAAGAATATTTCAGCAAAGTTTCAAGGTCACATGTTCAAAGGTCAAGGTTATGGAAACATCGGAAGATAGAAAATCCTTATTTCTCAAAAACTGTAGACTTTTTGTATACACATATGTATTAAAGAGTTGTAGGGAATAATGCGTGAAATATTTTGACAAATATTCAAGGTCATAAAGTTCAAAGGTCAAGGTCACAGACACTTCAGAACCCTAAAATGCCATATTTCTCAAAAACAGTAGACCTTTTGTATACTTATATGTATAAGAGAGTTATAGAAAAAAATGCGAGGAATATTTTGACAAAGTTTCCAGGTCATTGGGGCCAAGGTCAAGGTCACTGACACTTCAGAAGACTGAAAATGCCAATTTTCTTGAAAAATAAGTCTTTTTGTATACACATGTGCATTAGGCAGTTGTTAGAAAATAATGCGAAGAATATTTTGAATGCTTGCTATGACTTGTTTAAAGTTTTCCATTCAGTGTCCTACAATACTTATAATTCTGAGCACTACTATATAAATGTATTCAAGCTAATTAAAACTCAACCGCTTGGCGAAATTTGACCAAACATTATACCGTCCCCATATTACTATAGCTGTTTCCAGAACGTTAAGGTCGGATACATCGATCAATCAACACCAAGTCAGAAAGGTTGAAAGGTGGAGACCAGACAAAGATCGGCTCGTCCCTTGGAGGGGACGCTCAGCTGGCGGTCCCGTGTACAGGGATTTTTAACCCCCTGCCACGATAAAGATCCACATGTAAAGTGCGATAAGAGTAGGCGGAAACGCCGTTGCATGGGCTCATCCTTCTTTCTGAGCTATCTCTATTGTTCCTGTCGCCGCTTCTCTTCCTGTCCGATCTTTTGGTTTATATCCTTTGGTATTTTGTCACAATATCGGTGCAATATTCTGGACGTGACGTTAAACCCTGATAAAACAAACAAACAATCGATCAATCAACATACAGGAGTAACATTTTAACATTGCCATTTACTAGGTAGCTGCTTCAAGTTTGCAAATAAAAAGGGCCAGTTCTCATTGCGGGCAAAAAGGGGTAAACTTAAGTACATTATGAAAAAAATGGATTACTCAGGTGACCGTTAAGGCCCATGGGGCCTCTTGTTATAAAAAAAATAAGCTTTAGGAAAATACCCTAATTGTTTACTTAGCTATATATATTTGATTACCAGGAAGTTGGTTATTGTAGCTACATCTTGCTATAAGAACACTTGTTCACTGATTGTCTATAAATCAAAATAAGCATGTATTAGTATATGTATCTTATTAACGATCTATAGATGTTCAAGAAGCTTTTAGTTAAGAACTTTAATGGGACTTTGTGGCACCACTCAATTATTTGTTTAAATGGACGCTACATGTGGATATTATCTTATAAGTGTATATTACACAACTGTTTTACTAAGTGGAAATTTAAACGGTGAGTACACACATTAATATAAATTAATTTAGTTTACATTGCTGCTTAATTTTTTTTTATTGTAAAGTGGACATTTTCTAGGCATATAAATAGGCTCGCCTTAATTAAATCTATATGAAATTTCTATATCAAAATCAATGTAAATTGATGTTTATAGCAATTTTACAAATGTAAGAAGCAGGCATACATGATCATTCAGTCTAAACATATTGCTCGACATTGAAGAGGTATAAAGTTAAATGGTCATATACATGTATAGGAGTCAATAAGAAAAACTATTATAACTCTCTAATTAAATTTTGTACCGATCAATCCAAATTCAATTCCCAAACTACATTACATATTCTTTCCAATGATATCAATTTCATTGTTTAATTTGATGTTCACAAGGTTCTATTTACGTAAAAAGATTCGAAATACAGCTAACTGTCTGATTAACAATGTAGAAGAAAAAACGAAAATGCACTTTTTACTATTATCAATCGTTAATAAATGCCATTAAATTATTTTTAAAGTATATTCCAGATTCATTCCTAACCTACAGAAAGTGAAAATTGGGAAATATCTCGTTTGCTTGGCGCCATATATAACGCTTAGTACGAATTTACACAGGTGAACTTTATATTGTGAAGGTTAGACATAACTTCTGAACTTGCATTTAACCGACAAGTCTGTTCATTAATGCGCCTACACATTAAAAATCTGAATAAACTATTTTGAAAAAATGTATCATTATAACAAATAGGGGTTGGAGATAAACGAAAATTTAAATATATTTTGGTTAATAAGAAAGTGATCGTAACCTGTATAAGATATATGTTTTATATAGTTGCTGTACTCATCAATACAAGAATAAGATTAGGGTTTTTTAGGGATTTATTATGTTTGTGCGATTTTTACCAGCGCATTGATGTAAGACAATTGATTAACTGTTTCTGTAATTAAACTCATTAAAGTGACATAATGTTTTTGTGAAACTTGTCAAAACTCATCTTCGCCAGCCAAAATATATGAACCACTTTATTTCGGTTAGTTACTCATATCGTTTATCGAAGAGAAAATTGGCCTGCATAGATATTCAAAACAATCATTTTAGGGTTTCTGTTGACAGTAATTCGGTTAATTTTTGTTAATTTTATCGGACAGGTCGCAGAGTTCTAAGTATTATATATAATTATAGAGACATATCATTACATATTAATCAATTTAAAAACCATTCGTTAAAGTTTTCGTATCACCAAAACCATTCCCTCTTAATCTGCTCAACATAAAGAATTAACACATTATCAATACAAGTCACACAAACGGGCTGGTAAAATGTAATTAAGCTTTTAACAAGTTACAACAAACATCAACTTTCCTTAAACCACCTTCCCCCCACCCCACCCCAGCTTGCATTACTCGATTTGTCTGCATGAAAGTGTTATAGTGTAACATGTACGTGTACATGTACATCAATAAGATATTAAACATGATAATGTTATCTTACTGTAGAACCTAGGAACTTTTATGTGAGAGGAGAGTTAAGTAATTTTATTCTATTACCGTTATGATTTTGAGTGGGATATAGAAATTGGTGTTTGAAAAGAGGAAAAGGGAAAGGAAGGGTAGAAAAAAATTGAAAGATACAGAGCAGACGTTGTTATTTTCGTTGTATAAGAAAGTTTATTTTAAGATACATCTCGGTTCATTTTGTCCTCGTTTGCTGTTGAAATGTGGTAGCAATTGGTTGAGTGGAAAAAGATAAGTTAAATATAAAATTAATTCATGTATCTATCAATAATATCTCATATACTATTTGAGAAAAATGTACTCTATCTACAAGGACAATGATATTAAATTGTTCCAACATTCCCATGGGTTATTAAATGTATTCCTATTACATGTAACTTCACAATACATAAGTACAAGTTCATTTGCGTTTTTTACGATCTTGAATCACAGCCATTTTATTCATACTTCGAACGAACTTAACTATTATTCTACGATTTTATAACGACATACTAAGTGGAAATAACGACATAACTATGTCGTAAAAATGACATACTAAGTCGAAATAACGACATAACTATGTTGTTATAAAGACAGTTGTTCTCGGCATATGTTACAGTATATAAGAAATCTTACATACCTATATGAGACATAGCATTTAATTTCTATATAAGATATTTCATATAGTATATAAAATATCTACTGTATATGAGATATCTAATTTAATATATAAGATACAGATGTATTTTTTTTTATAATTTGTTGATTACAGAATTTTTGAATAAATGTTCAATTTGCTTGCCTTATAGGCCTGCAGGTAAAATCTATGTTTTCTATCACTGCTGAATCAACTGCATATCACGTGAAACCCTACCATGTATTAATGAATTATGATACCTAGTACAGGTTCTGATATCTTGATGATATACTGAATTTAAAACCTGATTTTTCTAAATATATCAAATTTATATATCCTAAAGAACTTAATCTTTTCAAGGCTAATCAAAATGATAATTGATTGCCATTTTTAGACTTAGACATTAATATTGTTAATGGGACATCTCATACTAAAATCTACGATAAAAGAGATGATTTTGGATTTCAAATTGTAAATTACCCATGGCTTGATGGGTATTCGACGACTTCAATCATACTGCATTTATATTTCTCAATTACTTCGTTGTGCTCGAGCTTGTTCAGATGTCAATGACTTTCATTCTCGTAATTTGACCTTACCACCAAGCTTATTTCACAGGGGTATCGATATCATAAACTGCGTAAAACATATGGCAAGTTTTACAGAGATATACATAGATTCTTATGTGATATGGTCAAGTTAGTATTTCCCAGTATGTAATTAGAGGCATTTCACAACCGTCATTTTATGGAGATCTGTTTTACAAACTAAGGAGGATTCAAACAACCCAGACGTATCTTCTGTTGCATCTAAAGTTCTAAGAAAATTCCTTAAACGTAGCTATGATCCTCTTATAGTGAGACGCACTACATGCCTAGTATTGTGTTCATTTACCGCCTCTTATTGGCATAGACTTTGGCATTGCATACCTTCTATCAATACTACTGGGACTCAATAAAGGGCTCCAGTCGAAAGCTCCCTATATCGAGAGGGCTGGGTCCGATTATCGGTCCTTCTGGTTTGTAGTTGGACTTCGCGTTGTTCTTTATTTCTGAGCTCTTATTGCTGTTATAGCAATTACTTGAACCAAGTTTAT
>JAUMGZ010177251.1:0-14344 GCA_032359645.1 Pododesmus macrochisma | reverse complement strand
TAGGTCGTAGTGCAGACACACAACTACCGCACGAAGACCTAGAAAGGTGAGATATATACCATAAGATAAATAATTAGGTCGTAGTGCAGACACACAACTACTGCACGAAGACCTAGAAAGGTGAGATATATACCATAAGATGAATAATTAGGTCGTAGTGCAGACACACAACTACTGCACGAAGACCTAGAAAGGTGAGATATATACCATAAGA
The DNA here is from genome assembly GCA_032359645.1 of Pododesmus macrochisma. Taxonomy (NCBI): domain Eukaryota; kingdom Metazoa; phylum Mollusca; class Bivalvia; order Pectinida; family Anomiidae; genus Pododesmus; species Pododesmus macrochisma. The sequence continues at coordinate 14,130 of JAUMGZ010177251.1, read as the reverse complement.
TAAATAATTAGGTCGTAGTGCAGACACACAACTACCGCACGAAGACCTAGAAAGGTGAGATATATACCATTAGATAAACAATTAGGTCGTAGTGCAGACACACAACTACCGCACGAAGACCTAGAAAGGTGAGATATATACCATAAGATAAATAATTAGTTCGTAGTACAGACACACAACTACTGCACAAAGACCTAGAAAGGTGAAAAATGAAAATAATGTTTGGTGTTTATGTAAGTAACGGGTGAAGGAGAATAGTTTTGGTGATAGTGTAAGTATCTGGTGAATGAAAATAAAATTAAGGTGTAAGATACTAAACTCAACATCATTAAGACTACTCACTTCTATTTCTAAGTCAAAAGTGATAAATGAAATTCATGTCACTAGTTCCAAAGATCAGGGTCGGAGATCAGTCTACAGAAATTCCTATGTAAAAGTTACAGCTGTGAAGTTGACCCAGTGGTCTAGGGAGCACACAATAAATATAAGTGTGCGTGACACAAATTTGCATAATCTTTGTGCGGTGTAGTTAACTTAAGTACAGTCAAGAGGAATTCCAAATTCAACTTCAGCTTCCTTTTATTATAAATTACTGTTCCCTGGTCATTGAAGGTCATTGTTAACGCCGTCATTTTTGACTTATTACAAAGACAGCCAGACGATAGATTGTTTACTATTCTTCACTGGATAAAAACTAGGACACGCAGTGAAAAACCTAAAACATATTTGAAGCCTCAGAAAATTTGCAACATTTTAAAGTACGTATTAACTCAGTATTGCATGCATTTACTTGAATCATCTTTTTAGAGCGGGAGAAGCTGAAAGAAAATGAGTATAGTAAAGATCATTTGATGAAATATTGTCCAATTGACCTTATATTAAGTCACATAAGATAAATTTTGTACTAGGGTTCGTAATAAATTGAAATAGAAAAATGTGTGATAAGTGTCAAATTGAATGCAATTGTTTCCATAAAAACAAAAAAATAGACAGGTTTGGATTGAAAATTGTATTGATATTCAAATATAAAGTCTTAAATTATCAGTTAGTGAGTAGATGTCATCTATGATGTATAGGCAATAGAATATGACATGGAAATTAATGCTGTGCGTTGCTCAGAAAAAAACAATGCATTGGGATTTAGCATGTTTGATTTGGGTCATGAATCTGGAATACCAGGAAATGGTTCAGTTCTAAATTAATACTTTGCGTCAGAAATTTGCAAATAAATTGGCTGTGAAAAAATTGAAACTGTGGTAACACTTTGAATTTTTAGAAAAATGGGAGAAAGTAGACAAGTCTGTGACTGTTTGAAAGTTATGTACGGTTACATTTAAATACAAGAAGGGACTGACATGTTCTAGCTCATATGCAGAGGTAACACAGCATTTAACTGGCTGATGCTCATTCTGCCTCTGGTCTTGACACTGACAGCCCATCCTATAAATCAAATTGAAAAAAATAAAATTGAGATGGTATGGATTGAAATTGAACTGATTCAAGAATATCCTGAATTGTCCAAGCCCAAATGGAAATACTTTTGCTTGTTTACGTTATAAAGAGGCAGCTAAAAATAACTTAGCCGCAGGTTAATGTCTTGGTAGTGATGAAAATTGGCAAAAGAACATGTATGATACTATTATCTAAAACAATGATATTATGATCAAGCAAAGTTGTTTTTGAATTTGTTAAAGCTACAGGGTAAATCTTTCAAAGATTTAACATCTTAACACACTCACTGTAAACTAGGCAACTGAATATCATCTACATTTTACATATAATGAATTATCACTTGTCCACTGATTAGGCAAGGGACTAAACACATGTATATAGAACTTTGGTGTGTTTATATTATGTATAAGTGGGCAATGTGTTATGTTATTTACTTCAAAGGTAGTATGCTCAAAATTAAATGTAACTTAAACTTTATAATATTCAGCCTTAATAGTGTCTGTATCATAAATCATGAGCTGATTAATAAACTGTATTGAATCTTGAAGTATATCAACTTCGCTAGCCATTTGTATCACCAATAAACAATGGGTCTCACACAAACATCATGATTGCTGTTTCAAGGTCAAAATTATGCTGTTGTTCATCTTTCTTGTCTGTCATCCTCTATTATTTTTTCACATGAATCATTCTGAAGTGATGGTTTACCAAAATGTTGTCAGTTATGCCCTTAGTAGTGTCAGTGATGCTGCCATATAGAAAGGTCAAAGAACTATGAGACCTATGAGTATAAGTCAATACATGAACACTGAATGTATATAAGGCCACTTTCATTTATGTCTTATTGCCTTTATCAAAACTTTTCATTCATTGCAATGAAAATTGTGTTTATTTTATACCTTAAGGATTTATTGCTATGCGTAGGTATCATCATCATTGATAATATATAAGTGGAATACCCAAATTATTGTTCTTAGTGTCAAGGTCAAAGGTCATAATTTCTGCCTTATTTGCATCCTGATTATTTAAGCAGAGTAAGAGTAAGTCGGAGTTATATCACCATAAATGTCAATAAATAACAGTTAAATACTTATATTTTCATTTATTTGTTTCCAAAACAAATTTATTTTCCAGTAATAGAAATTGAAATTAAAATTTGCAGCCGTAAGTGTCTTTATCGGAACAGCCACCGGAAATAACTAGACATGTTTCCATAACAACAAAAGAGTACTTTGATAAAATTAAAAAAAACGATATTGTTTTTATGTATATGTAACATGATCATGAAAACTGTCTTAAACATGAAGATTAACAAATTTGCAATTTAAAGTAATAGTTACAAGTTAAAAGAAACGTGAGAGTGTTCGCATAGGAATGACAAGTACTACGACACGTTTTCAATATTACTATGCCAGAGTTATGCTAAAATAAACGTCAAAAAATCTCTATGGTTTATATAGAAAGATTACATTGTAAATGTAAATATAACTGTATACAGTTTTTGAATAACTTTGACTCCCATTAAATAGTTCTGTAAATTTTAGAATCTTATTTGTTGAACTTCAATTATATATGATATACATTTTCGATACCAAAATAGAACAAATAGATATATTTCATGGAAGCTCTTGTCATACCATGGAAACTCCTGTCATACCATGGAAACTCTTGTCATACCATGGAAACTCTTGTCATACCATGGAAACTCCTGTCATACCATGGAAACTCTTGTCATACCATGGAAACTCCTGTCATACCATGGAAACTCCTGTCATACCATGGAAACTCTTGTCATACCATGGAAACTCTTGTCTTACCATTAGGCTATTTAAGAATAACAAAGTCTTGCTATATTTATGTATTTATAATAGTCCATTTCATTGTAAAAATGATTTATGCACACAATCTTCTATTTATTATGTAATCATCTGAAAGCTTGGGTGATATGCATTTAAATACAATTTATTTTGCTTTTTTGTAAACAACCAGTCAAGTTTTTGTTATGAAATTAATACCTGCATAGTAACTTGGAGAAATGTATTAGAGATCTTGTATTCAGAGGCAGTCCTACTCAGGAAGCTAAAAGTTTTTGATTCAAGGGACACTACTCCATCGGTATTAGAGATTTTAGAATGTCTGTATTGTTTCTGATTAACTTTTAACATTGCTTTTTAGAAGTTTAGTTTAGTTTTATTGGGGTCAAGCGTCCCTTTAACTCATTTTAGGTCATATCAAGACGCGTTGTAAACTGCTGTATACTTGTAGTAAGATGACTTTTTCTTCTTTAGGTTTTCAGTGAAAACAGTCATTTAAAGTTAAATATGTAGTTTTATAGCATAGTCATGGTTGTTTACAAAACAATTATGCATCCATGCAAACTGCAAAACGTAAATTCATATCCTAGAATATCTGAAATGTCCTGCAATTCAAGTTAAATATAAACCATTACAAATCTCTGTCACGCAAAATGACTTTGATATGAAAAGTTCGTAAAAGAATTAATTTGATTTCACAAGTTATTACTTTAAAAATATTCTTTGCATGATGACGAATGACTAGAAAGAAACATAGTTATCAGATAAGTATTAAATCATGTTTAATGTAGATAGAATCGGAAACACCCACCTGAGTACACACTAGGATGTGGTCTATATGAAGTTATACAGCACTTTTTGATAGGTTAAATTGATAATGTGGCCAAACATTTATAAGGAAGATATGAAAGATAAATGTATTTTGTTAAATTCATATACCTATTGCGTTATTGTGTGGCGTGATTAACGACGCTGTGTTTAAACGGTGTCAGCAGACGGGGGTGACCTGATACAGTGGGAATATACAAAATCACTGGATCGTGACTCTAACGTGGAAGTCACTACTCTATATGAATATGTACAGAATATGTGTATAATATTATCATGAAGCAACACTAGGAAACCTCTTAATTAATAATATATTCCAAAAATAATATGGAGCATCAACCAATGAATATTTCGAGTTTTAGTGACTGATAATATATATGCATATGTACAGAATATGTTTATTATATTATCATAAAGGAACACTAGAAAACCTCAAAATTAATAATATACCTGTATTCCAAAAATAATATGGAGCATCTACCGGTTTTACAGAACAAACATTCTAGCTCTAATTTTTCAATAAGAATCAACGATGAGTTGACTTAAAAAGCTTTTAATGAATCAGTTAAGGTTTAATATTTATGATACACAGGTATCTACAATGTGTAAATTCCTATACTGTATTTATATCATTGAATGAATGTTTATGTACAATTAACCAGTTTAATATTTATCCTTCGTGTTGAATGAAATTTGACTTTAAAGAGGTTAATGTGTTATAATAGATAAGTTTCCAAATGTACGCACAGTTGAACGTAACAATAAACTCCACATTTCATCATCAGTTACATATCTCAGGTAGATAAATTATAAACCTGTTTAACAGGTAATAACAAGGTTGTAAAGTTCTTAGACAGACTGACTTTATATATATATATATATATGTATGATGTATGTCCTCTTTGAAATCAACTTAAATATTATCTCAACATTTTTTCAGTTGATACTTTACTGTTTTAAGTCAGGTGTGTAGTCTGATAGCTACTGTTTTAGTCAAGTGTGTAATCTGAAGCTACTGTTTTAAGTCAGGTGTGTAGTCTGATAACTACTGTTTTAAGTCAGGTGTATACTCTGATAGCTACTGTTTTAGTCAGGTGTGTAATCTGATAGCTACTGTTTTAAGTCAGGTGTGTAGTCTGATAGCTACAAAGTTAACCTTTTGATATGTGATATGCAGTAACATATTACAAACAGTAAACTTTCATGTTTTATCTTGGCCCAAGATTCTTGTCGCCCACTGCATGCTCACCTGGACGCCTTGTCAACAACATAATTTGATCTCTAATTACACCTAGATACAGGACCAGTATATTATGATATCATGGTTGACTTGTTTTACTTGTGTGAAAATGAGATTATTTTCATATTTCTTACATCATATGATGTGATGCATACCATGTTTCTATTTGTGAAGTAAGATTTCAATGTCATCCTGACAGGTGACTTGAATTTGAATATTGTTACTTTAAGATTTCAAAACAAGATATGTTTGTGTGCAAGTTAAAACCTCCAGAGCAGACAGAGAGTTGTATAAGCTAATTCACTTTTCTTGGTAAATTACTTAACGCTGTGTTGATGATCACCAAACTTGTAGAACAACTATGTCAGCCTTAAAGCAGTAATATGGTGAACTAATTCACATTCTTAGGAATAACCTAGGCCACAGTAAAAAGTCAATGTTTATGGAAAAATGCATTTCATTGGTTGTGACTAAGCAGTTCTATGTAGTTTGTAGTCTAAAAACTTGATGAGATTATCTCAAGGACTTTTTCTCATGTGCCAAAATCTTTTCCCCCCTACACTATTGTTGTATACAAACTTAAAAAAAAGTTATGGGCAGACCAAGTATAAACCAAATCTTTAAAGAATGTTGTGTTTTTAATATTGTTTCCTAAGTTGATTTTAAATGTAAATGATAGTATTCTATTTTATATTTAGGGTAGGGGTGGGGTGGAGGGGAGTTATATTTGGCCAATGAAATACATTATCCTGACACTGTCCTCCTCCTACCAAGAAATGCTGAGCTCTTAGCAGGGAGCAAGAAGATTACCTGATGATGGCTAGTGGTCATCAGCCTATATATATATATATATATATATATATATATATATGTCAATATAATAATGTCACCAGCACGGTGGCTTAGTGGTTAGCGCGTTCACCTTGTGTCGGTACACTAGTGAAGAGAATCCACGATCGCGGGTTCGAATCCTAATGGCGCCATATCCCAAGACGTTAAAATTGGGCACTCTTCTCTCTCCCTGCTTAAAGGACTGATTGGCTCGGTGTCAGTATAATGTGACCGAGTGAAGTATCATGTCAATGTGTCTGTGGCATGATATTTCAGCGAGACAGCACTATAAATTCGCCATAAGTGCGCACTGTCGCAAGCAGACACTGTCTCAATATGACCTAAAATGAGTTAAAGGGACGCTAAACCCCAATAAAACAAACAAAACATATAATAATGTCAATTATTCACTTGCATATATATTTTCAGGGCAAAACAGAAAAGAGATGACAGCATTAAGCCATGGAAAAATGTGGGAAAGAAAGGCACAGGAAGACCTGGAAAAGGAGGCAAGGGGGGTAAAGGTGGCAAAAGCAGTGGCAAAAGCAGTTTCAGTGAAAAGGGGGGTAAAGGTAGCTTTGGTGGTAAGGGTGTTAAAAGACAATCTAAGGGTGGCAAGGGTCAGAAGAAACCAAAAGGCAAACGGTGACAGTAGAACAAGTGCAATTAATGTTTACTATAAAATAAAAAATACAATTCAGAAATTTTGATTTGTTTATTTTTTCCATATTGTCCCTAATACAAATGCATATATCTTTTTTAACAGCAATAATTTTAATAATTCAATTTCGTCTTTTAATACACATTATTATGCTATATTGTTGTAAGAAGATTTGATTCAATTTTGTCTTGCTCTGACAATTTGATATTGTTTCTTCGCAATGATCAAAGTACATGATGACATTTACCAGTTATTGTACAACAAGAAGAAAGAGGATCAACAGCACAAAAGTTATTGTCAAAACAGACAATAGCTTCATCAATAAGTCACCACCAGAATGAACTAGCAAAGTGGCATGGGCATTAAAATTGACGTCAAACTAACCAGAATAACCTAGCAAAGTGAGATGGGTTTTAAACCAACCAAATGGGTGATGACATATACATATAGGTACCAGTAATTGATTACAAAATGACTTATACCAGTATTTGAGTAAAGAATTATATATATCTTAGATACATAATAACTTTATGGCATGGAGAACCAAGTTTGTACAAGGCATGATCCTGAGGTCAAGAGTATTTAAATGCCAAAAACTTACTTATAGGCCTGTTTTATCCAGATGGACATTTAGGCCAAAGGGCCTTTTGTTTTTTTTGTCAAAGTCAAAATCTTTTTTTATTAAAAATATTTATGGAGGTATGAGTGTTATGAGGCGTAACATCATGAATAATTAGCGACAAATGCTGTCTAAGTTTCTGTACTGGTCATACATAGAAATTTAGACGGCATCCTTATGTCACTCTATGTCAAATTAAATAATGTCATTTTAGTCTGAGGCAAAATAAATTGACATGTACTCCACTGTTTGGGGAGTTCAAAATATATATACTAGTTATGGAGTACAAAAGAACATATACCAATAATTGAGGAACGAATGACTTATACCGGTTGTACATGTATACCTATTATGCTTTATATGGGAAAGCTATACTTGCCTGGTATATTTTTGAATCTATTATAGGGTATATGGTAAACTTCATGTTAATGATACTGCTCATATAGCAATAATAAAACTTGCATTACACAAAATTAAATCAATTAATCAAATTAAAAGAATATGGAAATTAAATATGCAAATATGGTTAAGAACACGAACATTAAAATGGAAAGTTATGCATAAACATGAGTTTTAACGGCTTTCACAGAGACGTCAATGTATATTCATATATATCTTAATTCTTGTATTGATATTTGATTACGTGGGATACAACGTGAATTGACATTGCATAATACCAGCTCTTGGAATTTTACTGTTAACTTGTAGTATTTCCTTGTTCAAATTCTCCCCTCTTTAGAATGTTCTCGTTTACAGTGTGAACGTCCTATGATATATTATACTACATAGCACTAAATCTTGTTTAGTAGATAGCAGTTGTAATTGATTTACTTTACAATTGAAATAATTATCTTTTAACTTTAATTTGCATATTCATAACATATCAATTTTGCTGTGATTTATATACTGACAATTACTGACAATATCAAACGAGTGCTTTAATTGAAACACGAGATGTATCACAGCTGTAAAACATTAATTACATATTATGTAGGTTATAACATGACATTTTTTAAGACGTATATATGATATCTGTCAGATAGTGTATTTAAGTAATTTAACAAACCCATTATTTTGTGATATACCATACATCTTATACCTTTTGTAATATTAACATATTCCTGTATGAAAAAAATATACACATTTATTAAAAAAAACATATCTTAACATTATTATAGAAAGATCAAAACCAATTTTTTTTATATGTATCTTAAGTAAAGATTAATAAATATTAGACCGGTGCCATCTTGTTACACTGTATATCCACTGGTAACACATAAATCCCAAGGATTCAAAGGATCCACAACATCATTTATATACAAAGTCAGAATTAATATAGCAAGTACATAAATAACCAACAGTTTAACTGATATCTTCCTTAATAAAACAATTTTACCCTCTTGAGATGAAGTCAGTTAAGTATTCATCATGTATCAACAATATTCATAAAGGTCATTAGACTCTACACTATTTACTAGTAGAGTGGTAACTGATCAATTGATCCGTCCGAAGGCTTCCTCTGACGTCTATATGTCTCCTCAATGTCTACACCGCTGTCAGAGTCTGATCTTTGAATACCATCCTTAGTCGTCAACCGCTGAACAAATGTGGTGGCAGAATTAGTCTTAACATCGTCACTTACATAGTCTATAATGACATCCTTGTCATCTACTGTGCCATTGTGTAGTTTCATGGATTCGTTTGAAATGATAACCTTGTGTAATTGTGGGTTCTGTTGACCGTTCTGTTGACCGTGTGATTGTGAGTACTGTTGACCGTTTAATTGTGATTTCTGTTGACCGTTTAATTGTGTTTTCTGTTCACCTGTCGTGGGTTCATCCTTTGGATCTAGGATGCTGACTTTCCTCTTACTTATAGTGTCATTAGTCGATGGTTTGTCTACGATGATGATACTGGCTGGTCTGTTATTGGATACTCGATTCACCTGAAATAAGAGGAACAGACTTCAGTGACCAATTGAACATTCATTATTCTTAGTGTTCCATTGTCTTAATATTATATATCAAATTTTGTTATTTTGAGAGTCAATCTCAGTAATATTTGAATTGTAAACAATTTTATAAAGACTAGGCACCCTGGACATCAAATAAAATATAATAAATAGTCAATAGTGATGTTTAACCTTTGGGTATTTTTTATTTCATTTACTACATTTTAGTATGTAACAGTATATTCTTATTAACCTTCTTGTATTATGATCTGAATGTGGTCTAATTTCTATGCTTCCCTCAATTGTTAATGACATTGATCTACCATTAATCTGCCTCACAAATGGATAGCATTTTTGTTGAGTCTACATTTAAACCATGTTTTAAAAATTGGCATCATATTTTTCAGTAAAACAAGACTTTTAAGCTTTACTGGTTTCTATCTTGTTTTTAACAGTAAAAACATATACTTACAAGTTCTATCTTTGTACTTTGATTTCTGTAATGTAGAAAGAAGAAATATTTATTACATTGTCAGCAGTTGTTCCCTTAAGGCTCTAGTTATTTACATACTCGTCTGTATCAAACACTATATATATCAACCATTTTCTACTAAAGCTATACATACAAATATACACAATGTTTATATAACAATTAAATAGACAGATAATTTGGCCTAAAAAAATTATACTCGTCCCGAGAAAATATTGGGTAAGTAGGTAGGTAGGTAGGTAAACTAATGTATTTTGGAAAATATTTTTACAAAGGACATATAGAGCAAGGATTCTGACTTTAATGGTGCATGACACTTAAAGTCAATAAGATCCTTAGGGTAGGCCCACCAATCTAGGGTAGATAGCGAAAGTGAAAACACAATATTTTTTTATTTGGCCTTACCAGTATTTGGAGAAAAAATGCAGAATTGTTAGTATTATCTACATAAATTAACTTTAATATTGGCAAGGTTGATGTTTTGAGAAAAATATTTCAGGCTAAGTAAAAATATAAAGACCTACCTCGTCTCTTTGGTCCGAGCTGAAAAGAAAAAGAGAGAATATGACAAATAAGTGCAAACAAATATTTACTTTGCCAGCAACAATTGAGGCAAATAAATAACTCAAGAAAAAGTTAAATCAATAAAGCTGACTTAATTTGTTTGATGTCAGAACATTTTTGTCTGTGATTAGGTCTCTTAGTTACAGGAAAGCGGATCCATTTCTTGAATTGGTATAAAACCCTTAGTACATGGAGAGCAAAACCACGAACCGTTTCTTCATCTTTGAAAAAAAATCCAATATAGCTTTTTATATCTAATGTAAAGAGCCAGGCTGAATTGATTATCAATACTTTGACTGTGATGTCAAATGTTAAGAACTTTAAGTGGCTGTATGATGGACCATAAAAGCTCATCCCTTCTCTTTTATTCAAATTTTTCGTCCATCTGGACAAAAGGTCCTCGGTGGACTTTTTCCATAGAAATGCCATCATCCATATGGCGTTCACTTTAAACTTTCAACTTCTCCAAAACCACTGGACAAATTTCAACCATTAAAGCAAATACTTACTTGATATACATGTACTTCAAACTACCTGTTTATCAAATGCTATATATGTAAAACTGTTTATCTAATAACTAGGGCCTATCAGTCAAAATTATTTCCCTATTTTGGGACCTTATTTAGAAAACATATACGTTTTTCTTGCCATTCTTTCAAATTACTTCGTTCAAATTTGTTTTAATTTTTGTTCTAAGATCTTTCAATTAACGATAACCTCCAAAAGACCTTGCAGCAGTTTTCGTGTGCCCGAAGTGGCCCGAGCAGCAGTTTTCGTGTGCCCGAAGTGGCCCGAGCAGCAGTTTTCGTGTGCCCGAAGGGGCCCGAGCAGCAGTTTTCGTGTGCCCGAAGTGGCCCGATAAAGTTCTACTTGTCTAAACGTTGTCTTACTAATTCAAGCTACTGTATATCTAATGAAACTTACGACTTTCGTAGAAGTCAATCTGTTCTTGGCTAAATCCATATTCTCTGATGGTGTTAGGACTGAATTGGCCTTCTATTGACTTTGGTCTGTACAGACTGAGACGAACATGTGGTGCCATGTTACGCGGCGCAGTATGGTGGCGAAGTACAACTCCAGCCGACGCAGGAGCTATTCTTTGGGACTCGTGGTGACTACTTGGTCGTTTCTGTGGTACCTGGACAACATGTTTGACGTACCGTCCTTGTGCAATTGGTTCATGAATTGGCTGATTTTGAAAAGGTAAATTGTGTTGCCTTTGAACGACTCTAGGCCTTTGTCCGTGGGCAGACGACATACTGTGATATTCCGTTCTGGATCTTGAAGGACCTACCATTGTTTGAGGATGTGGGTGTTGTCGAATTATTTGTGGCTGTGGATGTTGCCTTACAGCTGTTTGTGGTTGTGGGTGTTGCCTTACAGCTGTTTGAGGCTGTGGATGTTGCCTTACAACTGCTTGAGGTTGTGGACGTTGCCTTGCTATTGCTTGTGGTTGGGTGTTTGGTCTAACCACTGTTTGATGTGGATGTTGCGCAAACATTGCTTGAGGATGCGGGTGTTGTCTAACTACTACTTGTGGTTGGGGGTGTTGCCTAGGTAACGTTAATTGATGATACTGTCTGGCCTGGTGAGCTGGCACCTGTACCAACCGCGGAGGTCCCTGTGTGTGATTTGAAAATACCGGAGGAGCATGGTGCTGTGGAGCTGGTTGATGTCTGTATTTGGTTGCAACAGGTGCGGACTTGGCATTTCTTGGTACATTGTTCTGAATAAGCCTTTGCTTATCTAGCAATTTGTTCTTGGACTGTTGTCGTCTGAAAATGATAAAAAGAGAATGCTCGAAACGTTGACAATTGGCAATATAGTGCACATCTTCAATATATAAAATACAAATACTAATGCATTCGCAGATGTAAAGTTTCATCCACTCTAACGTCAATTGACTTTTCCTTTGATTGTTGCGTTTATGATAATTTTGTCATCAATATAAAATCTAACGACTTTTAAAACAGACTAATAGTTACTTAATAGCTGACTGGATATTGCATGTATTTATGAACACTTACCCAAAAGTTCGGGGAATTGGGTATTACAAAATTAAAGACATGCTGGAATGATTATATTTAAGTTACTACGGTGGCTAAATAACCCAGAGTTCTATAATGACCCATGTAAAGCATAAGTAAATTGACTTTAATATTTAAGGGAAAAATCCAAGCAATAAGGCCAAGCAATTAACAACAATTTGAATATGTCATCTGACATTTCAGTTCTATATAAGGCCTTCGACTTTAATTGCTAAGCGTTTGTGGTTAGAAGCCAAGTTGGAACGTTTAGATAATAGCAAAATAATGGTATTACGTACACTCTTTATAGATTATAAGCAGCACGCATAATAGTGAGGTAGCACTATAAAGCCGATATGATGTTACAAGTACAGACGATTGCTTTATGATGAAACTGGAACTATGTATCAAAATTTCACCACAACTCTGTTCTAGACCTTTGGAATAATAACATCAACATAAATGGTGTGCACATGTCAAATCATCGAACTGTTTGACTCGGGTTTACAACCAGCACCTAATCTAGATTATAAGAAAATACTTCAATCACTAGAAACGCCTTTATCAAGACCTTTGTATGCACTTATGTTGTTCTATTACACCAAGTACTGGATTATTTTTCTCAAATTAAACAAATTGTGTCCATCCATCATAAATTAAGTCACACACAATAATTTCTTATAGTCTTTAATATAAATATCATTAAAAACTGCTGCGGTTGTATTCCAGTGAAGCTTTATCCACATATAAAGAAGGTTGGTGTGTGTCTTGAACCGGTTTAACAACATCTAAAACACTTTGCTGGATGACACGACCTGAGTTAATTTACTTAAAAACTTATTATCTTTGCAACTTTTGAATATATGTTGGATTTTACTGAATTCTATAACTTATGACTAGGTGATTTTCAACTGTCTTCTTTTCAAATGATTTTACGCGTGTTTTCTTGACGTTTTATAACGCTAACGTATAATTATCTGAGATTCCGTGTTAACATCCTGTTTTCAGTAAATACTTTGTGTAAGTAGCATTTTAAATATTCACTGATTGACACATGTCACCTATGTATATACATTTGTTAAAAATTAGTTAAAATGTCATATGTTATGCTCTGATAGATGGTATGTTAAGGTATACAGTACTTTATAAGATGTTAGCCTATATATCATACATTAATAATAATGATAATGATGAAGCTTGTACAAAGTGAAGCATTAAGATAAAAATATCAAACCCGAGCCACTGATCGTACTCTGTGACGGTCGCCATATTTTTTAACTGCAACAAAGATACATACATGATTGGAGATATGGACAATATCAAAACTATTCACGAAATCTTAATAAAATGTTCGCCATAAACAAATGTACCCTAACTCGAATCTCTACCGTACACATGTGTTCGTTACATCCTAATGCCCCAGTCAGAGTGTCATGTTTTGGCCGCTCTGTTGTGCCCCGCTTCAGACACCACGCTTTGCGAATTTCGGCTTTGCTATGCCTCGCTACCGCAACGCTCAAGCCTCGCTGTAGCCACGTAGTTTCCAAACGTAGCTAAACATGGCGGCCAAACGTGACACTCTGACTGGGGCATAACTCAAAACATCTATTATCACACGTGAAAGTTAGATCCTGACTCAAACATCTCTTCTCC